>JAESUZ010000278.1:0-292500 GCA_017311185.1 Proteles cristata cristata | reverse complement strand
TATTCATAGACCAAAAGAATTGTTATGATTTTACTAAATACATTTCTAAATATGTCAGGTCCATGGCAAGCCTTGAAATTATTCTTTAAATTGAATTTTGAGGAGCCATTGGGTGGCTCAATCAATTAAGTGTCCAGCTCTTGATTTTAGCTCAGCTCATGATCTCACGGTTTGTGAGTTCGAGCCCCACATCGGGCTCTGCACTGTCAGTACAGAGCCTGCTTGGGATTCTCTCTCTCTACCCTTCCCACTCTCTCTCTCAAAATAAATAAATAAACTTAAAAAGTAAAGTGGATTTTGACCTTTAACAGTTGAATTAATGTTCTGAGAAAATACTTTAGTGAACTAAAGAGTGTCAAGGAGTATGTTAATATTAGAAATAACCAAACTCAGTAATGTGGCTACATGGAGAATAATACAGGAATTCAGTGAGAAAAAGACAAGCAACCAGTGAGAAAAAGACAAGCAACTCTATAGAACTTTGGAAAAAGTATAGATAGTTCACAAAAGAAAAATAATCAGTCAAAAATAAAAGATATTTAATTTCATCATAATCAAAGAACTGGGTGATATAACCAAAATTAATTCACTTTTTTAATCAAGTGATTGGGGGACAAAAAAAGGGTGGGTGATCTCCAGCTTTCATAATGGTGTGTTTGCAGTATTTCTCAAAGCTAAAATGCCTTCTGACCTGGTAGGTCATCTTTAAGGAATTCCTCCTATAGAGGTACTTCTCAAAGCACACAGACTTCCATGCAAACGGATGCACTGCAGCAGTGTTTGAAGGAGGCAGAGATTAGAAAGGACCCCAATGCCCAGTGGTCAGGAAATCTCATAGATCAGGTTGCAAAGTGTACATGTGTAGCCCTTAAGATGAGCTTTCTGTGACCGTATTAATCTCTAAGTCAACATTAGTGGAAAGATCCAATTGAACAATAGAATAGTAACACACAATGTGATTCTAGTTATGGATTAAAAATGACTATTGCAAAAACACAAGAGTAGCCACACAGATGCACATAAACATAAATGTATGGAAAACAGCCAGACTAATAAACATCAAACTAGTCACTACTGTTCCTCTTGGGGCAGGAAATGGGGCTTGGCATTGGGTCGGGGCGGAGGGGTTGCATAGGGCATGTTTCCCTCTTTTTAAAAAAACATCATACTACAGCCATATTTATACAAAATACTTTTAAATGCAGATGGCATCGCAGACTAATTGTATAATTAACAAACAAAAGAAAAGCTACCTTAGTCCTTAGTCCGGTTGATGACAGAATGTGTCAGGTTGGCAAAAGCAGAAGTGATGATCTAAAGCAAAACCCAACAGGGGCGCCTGGGGGGCTCATCAGTGAGGCATCCGACTTGGGCTCAGGTCATGACCTCACTGTCCATGTATTCCAGCCCCACATCAGGCTCTGTGCTGACAGCTCCGAGCCTGGAGCCTGCTTCGGGTTCTGTGTCTCCCTCTCTCTGCCCCTTCCCAACTTGTGTGCTCTCTGTCTCTCTCTCAAAAATAAACAAACATTTAAAAATTTTACAAAAAACAAAACAAACAAATATTTCCCCATCGCTTGACATGGTAAGTTGCCTCCCTTGTGTCATATCGACTCTTAGTTGTATCTAAATAGACTAACTAGTTTATAAACAGAATTGGAATAATTATTTCAATTTAGTCAAAGAACCAAATGCTTTCTTAACACGTTTCTGATAGAAACCAGTTCGACGAATTCAGTCTTTAAAATGTGATGAGAAACAAATCGCGTGTGTAACTTACTGATTACAGACCAACTTTTAAATTACTTTAACGACCTCAAGAATTATTAAGAAATTGGCAACAGAGTTGATGAAAAAAATCAATATTAATTCACCACAACTGAAAAAGTCTATTATTAAGTCATTATACAAAATAAGGATTATAACATTAAAAACAATGGCATGTTTCTCACACTTGGGGGTGTCCGTATCATGAATAGAAAAAATTAAACACACATTTTCTTAGGGTGCCTGGGTGGCTCACTTGGTTGGGCATCCAACTCTTGATTTCAGTTTAGGTCATGATCTCGAGGTTGTGGGATTAAGCCCCACATTGGACTCTGTGCTGACAGCATGGAACCTGCTTGGGATTCTCTCTCTCTCTGCCCCTCCCCCATACACATGTATACCTTCTCACTCTCTCTCTCTAAATGAAAATAAAAATAAACACCTATTTTCTCTTAAACTTATTTTGTATCTGAATCTGCCAAGTGTACTCTTCATTATCAAATTGAATCTGGCCAGAATTTCATAAGGAATGGTCAGTCACATTTCCAGGTCAACCAAACGATTTACCTCAGCTCCTGCTGTGTGGTGGCCATGAGTACCAGTTAGGCATGAAGAGAGGTTTTAGGCCCTGCCCACATGGTTCCAATCTATGGAAAGACCTAGAATAATTTTTATAGTAGAGTGATATAATAGGTTGGCGTCTATGGGCCATTAACAAATAAATGAAGTATAGCAGCTATAAAAGTATATGGTAGCCTGCATGCTCAGGACTTCAGTGACCTAATATGGTTTTTGTAATAACCAAGCAAAGATTCACAATATGTTTGCTGTAAGTCTACTGACATAGGTGTGTGTGTGTGTGTGTGTGTGTAGAATTGTATATATAAATATACATATACATGTGTGTATATGTATGTGTATCTACATATACATATGTGTATATATGTATATGTGCGTATATATGTGTGTATAAGCATATACACACACACATATATTGTATATATATGCATGCATGCATGTGTGTATGCTGTTATTGTTGTTTTGTGGGACTTTGGAAGCCTAAACATTTTTGCCCAGAGTATAGTTTAGCTGCTAGATTAGGAAGAATCCTCCAGGGTGACCAGCCATCCTGGTCTGCCAAGAAAGATTTCTGGAATGTGGGACTTCCCTGACGTCCCCAACAAACCAGAAGGGTTGGTCACCCTAGTCTTCCTGAGCCTTTTATTTTTTAATCTTTGCTACCCATGTGAGGTCACTACTCCTGCTCTTAAACATTTGACCAAAGAGCCTCGGGCATCATCCCCATGGGAGCGTGAGCATTGACTCTGCGACGTTCTTTATTTTGCCCAAATACTCTTATGTTGGGCACTGCACACAGAGAGTACATTTATGGCAGACACTGTAAAGTGACCTGTCACTTTGATTTTCGTGACACAGTGAAGTCACCTACATACAACGCCATGATCTTGCTGGAGACTGAGAGTGTAAACCGAGGGCTATGCAACTCGTATGGTTTTTGCACTGATAGTATAGGAAGTCTTTGTGAGTCGGGAGCATCCACCCAGTTGGGCAGCCCCAGGGATGTATTTTAATAAACCGTACTTATTCCTTTCATAACATAAAATTTGAGCATAATGCAAACTCTCTGGTTTGCCGGAGCACACAACTCGTCTCTGTACCTGTATCAAATAACTTTTAGAAGTTATGAATGCATTCTTCTGGGGAAACAGATCCCATGAAAGGGATTGACGCTTCGGTCTGATGTGTAGTATAAACATTGTCTGAAAGAAAATACACAGTGTTTATATGCTTCTTGTGATAACTTGCCTTATTTGTTGTAATAATGAGTAGAAACTTGTTCAGTGTTACTTATTTATTCCTTATTGTGACTGCTGAGCATGGAAAGAAATAAGGAAATGAATTAATACATGTGATTTGGTGTTAGGTCACATTATTAGTGCATTGAAATAAACACTGCTTTTTGTTTTATTTTAAAATCCATTTATAAAATGCAGAGTTAGATCTGACAGAGGGAGTATGACATGGGTTAAGTACAAGGTAATGCTGAACACTGGGGAGCATTCGTCTGGATTTCAGAAATTAATGATCTAGTTGTCAACAAATGATCCCAGAAACGCTTTGCGAAGATACAAGTAACCCAGATAGATTTTCGTGCCTGGATTCTTTGTTCAAATGGAGAGGAAGACAAGGAGGGTCCTATGCCTATAACACTGTGCCTTGAAATCTCCACATTGAAACTGACATAGTCAAGATATTTGTCCTCTGATACACTTATTACTTTTTGTTAAATAATAGGGGATGTATTTACTCAAGTAACCGGAGATCTAGAAGTAGTTCGGTCTCTAAGGTCAACTTAATCCAGGGGCTCCTGCCCTATGTTCTTTTCTTTGTCATTTCCTCAGCCGTGACCTCTGTACATGTTGACTTGGGAAAATCTTGTTTCTTTCATTTAATTCTGAATTCCTTCTTTTGATTCCCTCGGACTTTCTAGCCCTGGTTCTCAACACTGACTTTTTAATACCTGACCACAAATGCTTCACTGTGGCTTTGTCTTCTTCCCCCAGTCTCTGTATGTGTGTGTTTGTTTTGTGAACATCCTTTGGTGGTTTCCTGATGAAAACTGTTTACATAATGTGGGTTAGAACCCAATTCTCCTCCTTTGACAATCTCTAGGTCCTGGAGTGTGAGTGACGCTTTACAGAATTACAGACTTGATATTTGGAAAGAGACTAAATGATTTCTATCCCAGGTCTTGGGGCTCTAAGTTCCTCACCTAGCTTCTGCCTAAATCCCTTTAAAGATACTGAGCTCAGAGTCCTTTCTGCCTCAGAGAGCTTTCCTGTGAGCTCTTCTCTCACCTTTAAATGGGAAGTTAACTCTATGAAAGTAGCACCTGGGAATTTTAATTAAGTATTATGGGGCTACACATCCTATTTCACCCTGAACATCCTTCAATATTGAAAAGCAGCTTAGAGTTCTTTTGCTGTCTGAGCCATCTAAACATCCTTGATTCCATAAGCTGTTCATAAATATATTTCCTTTTATAGATCATTCATCATTCTGGTCCCCTTGCTTTTGGAAGCTTTTCACTTGGTCAATATCGGTAAGAATTTAGCACAGTACTCTGCGTGGTATCACCAGTACAGAATAAATCTATACTATTATCTCGTCCTGGTAATGTTCGCTTCTGTAAAAAATCCAAGATCAGACTGGCATATTGGTGTCTGTATCATCCTAATGATGTTTTCATAATTAGCTGCAGAAAAATTGCACCTCAGGTACTTACACAGTTGGCTTTTAGACTTAGAAAAGGACTTCATATGGATCCTAATTAAATTTCACTATGGTAGATTTGACCAATCTTTCAAGCCAAATGTGGTCTTTGACTCAGAAGCTATTAGCTCTCTCTTTAGCTGGGGGAATGACACAGGAAACATGAAACATTTTCTTTTACCTTGAATTTCAGATGTTTGAGGAGACAATGATTGTGGGATTCTGCATCGTAAAACCAAAACAAACAGAAACACTGTCCATATTTTTTGAAGTTGATTTATTTATTTTGAGAGAAAGAAAGAGAATATGAACAAGGAAGGGGCAGAGAGGGAGGGAGGAAGCGGGCTCTGCACTATCAGCCTGATGCAGGGCTTGATCTCACAAACCATGAGATCATGACCTGGGCTGAAGTCAAGAGTAAGACGCTTAACTGACTGAGCCACCCGGGCACTTCAGAAGCAGTGTCTCTCTTGTCTGAAATACGGATTCAGTAATCTGAAATTCCTGAAAAACCTAAAATAAAAAGTAACACTCAATTTCAACAAATTAGAAACTATTAAATTATCATTTAATTTCTAGAAATTTTGCCTAAGATCAAAGCCAGGTCATTTTTGCCATTGTTTGCTATTGCCAAAAATGATACGCCAGGTTGTTTCACAAAAGTATATTCTGACGGAACCGATCATCTTACTCAAAAACTAGTCCAGTTCAATATGCACTAGATTAGATGCCTTTAAGTATTGCTGTGTATGTGTGTATATATAATATATATATAAGCTGTGTCCTTTACTATTTATAGTAATAGTAAAAGTAATACTATTTACTATTTCCTTTACTATTGCTACTAAATTCTATTTCCCTTTGAAAAAGGAACTCTGTGACTTGCTAAATGCATCCAGCAAAGCCTGCGTTACTTAGAGTTGAAATTCTCCCTTACCCCAGTCCTGACAGAAGAAAGATTTTCAGAGTCCACAGGGAGGGGCCTGAAGCTCTTTATGATGTTTCATTACGCCTCACCCACCCGTGCCCTCTCTGCACAGCCCAGCGCCAGCCTTTCTGCACAGTCATGTGACTCAGCCGCAAAGGGTCATCTGTAGGGATGGCTTCCCATGTCTATGGCCACCTCAGGGCACCAAGTGGTGGGAAATAGGTCACTGGCCTCTTCACAGATGAGAGAGTTCCCCCGATGCAATTTCTCAAGATCAAAGAGGAAAACCCATGTCATTATGCTCTGTGGCTCTTTATGACTACGGCAGTGGTTTTTACTAGCACATATGTGATTAAATCTAAATCAAGAAAAAAAATGGGGGAAGGATGATTTTGAAGTCTCAAGAGTGCTCACGATCGCTCTTTTACACACTGATATTTTCTCCAAACATTAAGCATACATCAGATGCATCAAGTATTCTAAATCTCCTGTCGTTAGTGAAATGATTCTTTGCTTCATGAGAGGCACAGTCTGGCTGTCTTATTTACTGCTGTGCCCTGGGGTGGACCAGAAAATGGCCAACAACGGAGTCCAAGGATATGCATGAATATACGCATCTAAGTGTACTACACATTTTGCTGATATGAAGGATGTGCAGCCCACGATTTACAAAAACAGAAATAGGCAATGTTCTTTGTTACAGATTCCACTTGGCCAATTGATTCTCACAGAATGTTTTTGCTTATTTGTGCAAACTCTTGCATATGCTGCCCAGCTATGGTTGCAACAAAGGTGTGTAATCCCAAATTGAATGTCGGCCGAGGTTGTCAGTTATATTAACAGGAAGGAGAAGGTGATATTGTAACAAATGTATGAAAACTCCACTCATTTGTCAATGTCACAATGAGAGCATCTTACCCTCTGGATTGGATGATTTTTTTTTTTTTTTGAGCACTGAAAGAATATTTCCTCGATCTTTGTGCTTCTTCCCATGTGACAGTTACATACATGAAACACTTTCTCAAGTTTAGTTTGATCTAAACATTTTCTTCGTCACTTTCTTAAGACCTGACATGCGGTACAACAATAAACCAGGCTGGATGTACACTGTTTACCTACACCTACCTGTAAGCCCTCCAGTCATGGCTAGTCTCAAGTGACAATGTGACATCACTGAATGCAGAGTTGTAAAGAGGTACACAGTAACCCACTGGGCAGCGTCTCCACACCAAAACAGGCTTGATGGAAACAATCTCAAGCACGGACGATAGTAGAAGGTGCCTTGTTTCTAACCAAACTTATTTAACCTTAAAAGTACATAATTTAATTTTTAATACTGTCTGTTCTTGACAACTAGTTTTCGAAAGCCCAGGGAACTTAACAATGGAGTTTCCTGGGCCAGTATGAACTGGCTCCACAAACTATTATTCTGACACTGAACACAGAACGTCAAATAATGCTGTTATTATTGGCAGTGCCAATATCTGATTTCCCAAATTTCTTAACATATGGATATATCTTCATAGATTAAGAGGCCTGTAAATGTGTTGATCAGTTGATAAGATTCTACTTTTTATTTGAAGGCAATAAAGAAAAGTGATTAAGAGGCAGGTACATGGAGGTTGAATCTTGGGTCAGCCACTTACTAGACATGCATCACTAAAGATATGACCCAAATTACTTCACATGATAAAACGGAGAAAACAGCAATAACAACATTACAGGTGGTTGTAAGCATTAAATCAGGGGCTGTCTGTCATACATGAGCTCAGTACATACTAAGAACTTGGAAACTGTCAATTATTGTCAGTTTTGGATTTGCCCTCACAAATGTTTATATAGCAGTTGAATTTCTGTATCTGTAAAAGAGAATTGGTCATTTGTGCCTTTCTCAGACCTTAGAAGGATGTCAGCCAATGACTCAGTGAGGCTGTGAGTATTACTCTTTCGTTCGGAGAGCGATTTTCGAGTCTTATTTGCAAAAGCACTTGCCCCAAGCTACAGAGAAGTTGAATGCTGACCCATACTCTAATTTTTTATTCATTTTTTAATGTTTATTTACTTTTGAGAGAGAGACAGAGCACAAGCAGGGGAGGGGCAGAGAGAGAAGGAGACACAAAATCCGAAGCAGGCTCCAGGCTCTGAGCTGTCAGCACAGAGCCCGACGCGGGGTTTGAAGTCACAAACCATGAGATCAGGACGTGAGCCGAAGTTGGACACTTAACCGACTGAGCCACCCAGGGACCCCTGACCCCTGCTCTAATTTAATAGGAGTTATTTCACTATTAGGAGATATTAAAACATAAAGGGGTGAACAGAAAAAATAAGACCTTTCTTGATAGGGATGAATATAGACAAAAGTTTTATGCCAATAAAGGAAGAAACAGGGAGGAACAGATAAAAGAGTTAAGTGTGTTTCCTGTCAGTGTGCCACCATTCAGGGAGAGGATATGCAGTCTTTAAAAAAATGTATCTATTTTTCCTGCTTTAAAATAGGAATTGTATATCTATGAATGAAATAGATGTATTCCATGTACCTATAATCCTCTTCCTTGAGGGGTAGAAGATGGTAAAGTGTTTGTGAAATGCCTGTAAATGAGAAAATGAAGAGAAATTGAATGTGTTCTGAGTTTAGCAATGTTAGACTTCTTTTAATTTTCTTTTTAACATTTATCTATTTTTGAAAGAGACAGAGCATGAGTGGAAGAGGAACAGAGAGAGAGGGAGACAGAATCCGAAGCAGGCTCCAGGCTCTGAGCTGTCAGCGCAGAGCCCGACACGGGGCTCGAACTCACAAACCATGAGATCCTGACCTGAGCCAAAGTCAGATGCTTAACTGACTGAGTTAACCAGGCACCCCGCAATCTTAGACTTTTAAAGACACACTGCTACAGATAAACAAGTAAAGTAATTTAGAAAATATTAAGTAAATATAGATTTACTTAGTATAGTTTACCATATTTCTGAGGATATGTATAAACTATTACTGTATGTTTTTCTAGAGTTAGTGTAATTAAACTGCATATTTTGGGGCTATCAGCCAACAGGCTAATAACGACTAGCAAGCATTTGCTTGGTTGAATTATATGGGATTGAAATGTAATTTTTCACAAATTCTAGGCACATTAGGGAGGCGAAGTGTGCAATAAGAATATTTTAAGTTTCTGTCAGTGGTGACGAGGGTATCAAAGGATATATCTCATTAAGCAGGCTGTGTCATCAGCACGTACGGTACGTACACGCTCAGGTCTGTTACAAACAGGAGTAGTGGCTACAGAGATCACCATCCCTCGCTCCAATAACAATGTTTCAGCTATGGTGTTAGCAACTTTTACCAAACTTTTTCTTCGACTTTGCTGCCTTCTCTTCATCCCCATCTTTATCCTGTAATGTGGACGGCTCTCCTCCAGCTCATCCAGAAAATGTCCAACGTCTACTTAACCTTTCAAATCCCAGTGTAAGTCTTGTCTCTCACGGGACGCTTCTCAGTGCCCCGGAAGGCTAGTGGTGTGACTTCTGATGAAACAACCTGAGCTCCAGCTCCTGACTCTGTTAGTCTCTGTGCCCCTTGACAGGCTCGTGCTTTCCGTCTTTGTTCTATAAAGATGAGAACAGCATCTCCCTCACAGGACTGCTGTGGTGCTTAAATTGCCGGAGCACATCAAGTGCTCCCCACTTTGCCTGCATGAAGCTGGCATTTAATGACTATTAAGTCATCTTATTCTTCCCAAGCTCTGTGTGCTTATGGTTGAGATAAACCCATTTAATGCTTACTGACTAAACGTCTATCTTACGCACATACTGTCGAAGGCACTAGGAAGAGAGGTGGTGATTTGTTCAAGACAAAGTCCTTGCCGTCATGAAGCTTATATCTAGTGGGAGAGACACAGTTAACAAAGAAAGACACGAATGTGTAACAAGGTGGGACATGATATGAGCTATGAAGAATACGGAGACCGTGTGGGACATCGAGGGGGAAGGCTTCTCTGGAGAGCTGTCATTGGAGCAGAATATCAGACGATGTATGAAGGTCCTGAAGAGGAAATGATGAGCTGGGCAGAACTGTATGCACAGAAGTATGGAGTCAGGAATACGCTGATAGGCTCAGAAGGATGTGCAAAGTCCTGTGTGGCTGGAGAGAAATCATCCAGGGGGTGGCCTGTTAGGTTCTAGAAATTGGCAAGGAGTCATGCCAAGGAGTTAGTAGTGTTCCCTCAGTCGGTGTCTATGCCACGCTGTGGAGTTTGTATTTTAGGATGATAGCATCTGACGATGGCACATAAACGAGCTTCGGAGATGCTGGCAACACAGACTCTGAGTTGAAAAGGGGTAGGAGGTGGGGGCCTCGCTCACCTCAGTGTGGAGTTTAAGAACTTTCTGGAGGGACTGCGGTGGCTTTCTGCTGCTGTGTGTGGTCTCCTGAGGGAATGATAAGAACATCTGCAAAGTGGTCCTGAGTGTGTCTACCATCTGGAGAAGCGCTAGCTGTCAGTCACCTGGTGTCTCTTTTAATTTATGAGCAAATGAATTTAGGAACAACCCACTGGGGTCTAACTTGTCGCTAAGTAGACAGGCTTCATTGTTGCAAAAACAAAGTTATTGCTGATAAATGGAGAATACCTCAGAAAGCCTAAAAGAAAGAAGAATAAAAGAAGGGGAGAAGAGATTGGTACAAAAAGAAAGCAAAAGACATCATTTCAGATCTTAGCAAATATGAATTGGGTCAACTCTGCCTTTCAAAATTCTGTGTACTGGTTTGGAAAAGCCAGACAATAATAGAATTAAGATATTTCCAGGAAATGAAAACCTACACCTCCTGAACATTCTTTTAAAAAAAAATTTAGTTTATTTATTTTGAAAGAGCCAGAGAGAGAAAGAGAGAACACAAGCAGGGGAGGAGCAGAGAGAGAATCCCAAGCTGGCCCTGAGCTGTCAGCGCAGAGCCCGACGCGGGACTCGAACTCAGGAACTGTGAGATCATGAGCTGAACTGAAGTCGGATGCTCAACCGAATGAGCCACCCACTCCCCTAAACACCATTCTTTAATAGACACACACAGTGTCACCTTTCCCTCAGGCCCATGCATGTAACTCCCAATTAAACGTGACAAGAAGACTCTCTTGGTATCAGGCCACAAATAAATCGATGTAGATTTCCAACATACATTAACTTACATTGTGTCCACACCCTGCTTTCTTTGGCGTTTCCATAATTAACATCCAGGGCGCTCCTACCTGTGAGTCACAGTTCTCTTTGAAGCTGCCTCAGAGTTTGTGACTTCCTCCTGTTCAGGGGTCCTGGCCCCCCCTCCCCCACTGGCTGTGTATCAGGCAGATGCTGGTCCGGCCTCTGAGGACATTTTGTGTGCACTGAAGAAGGGCTGTGGGTCGAACCCTCGCTGTCTTCAGAGCACAGTTTTCTCTTCCACATTTACCATTTTGGTGTCTTTTTGAAGGGAGACAAAACAGCCCACTGTTTTTATATTACCCTCTAAGTCTATGATTTCTCATCCGAGAGGCCTGACTTATTACTTTCTTGGACCTTCTTTGTGAAGGTGCTCTGTCTAACGAGGCATTCATCGGAGAACAGATTCAGCTGTGTGATGTGCCCAGCTTCCTTGCATTTTTTTTGGTTTTTAACTAAAAGAAAGTATTTGAAAATTCTTTTTACTATTGCTGAGGGTCATATTTTGAATTTTTTGGGGGGTATGAATACACTAAACACCTTTTTTTTTTGTTTGGTTTGGTTAACACTAGAAAATCATTTTTAGCTAATCCCAATTACGTAAATATACTTTTCCTGTGGTATTTTCTCTTGGGAATATGTCTCTTTAACAAATAGATGATTTTTTTCTGATGTATAACCAGCATCGCATGTGACTCAACTTTAGGGTCCCTAAATGGTAGTGAGGAATTTATTTCATCTGTACTTCTGAACCATGGCTGCACAGTAGTATTAACTAGGGAGCTTGAAAGAAGATGCCAGCATCCGAGCTAACCCCCAGAGAAATGGTGGTAATTTTCCCAGTAAGGAGAAAAAGCATTATTTCTATTTTAAAACTCCCCTAAGGGATGATAATTAGCATCCAGAGTTGAGAGCCGGTGATTTATAACTGTCCGAATGCCTCTTACTCCAAGGGCGTCTTTGTCAAGTGATTGACCAATACACATTTCGTTGGTCCACGTGAATATTAGATGTTGTGATTAAGGTAACACTTAATGTTAACACTTAATGTTAACACTTAATAAAACTTTTATGAAACAAAAACTTTTAGACAAAAGCTCAAGGACAACATGATTTATTAACAGTGTGTTCTTTAAAGGAAAGATTCTAAAAGGCAGGGAAGGAGAAGACAAAACGGAAAGGGAAGGGAAGAAAATGCCTGGGACACGGGGAAAGTATCTTGCATCTTGGGCTTAACAAAAATGATGGTTTTGGCCATGCCCTCACGTTGATGTTCAAAACTGATCTCTTTCACCTCTTCTGAATCTAAGTGTGAAAGTAAAGCGTTGGTCCATGAGACGCTGGCTGGAAGGACTCACTACCACTCAGAATGGGTCTTAAATACCTGAGTCCATTTGACACAAAGCTTTCCAGCTCACAGTCAGTCACTAAATAGCACTTAGCTCCCCAAAGTGGGTAGTTTCATTAGAATAAGAGCATTAATCAGAATGGATTCAATCCCTAGCACTCTCTGGTGCAGCTTTATTTATCTGAATTGTAAAGACCATTTGGGATGTGACTTTTTTTTTCAGATAATCCTTTTTTTTTTATTCCTCTACATTTATTCCCCAATAAGAAGATAAGATTCTCAATGAACTCTATTGAATCTAGATTTCCTTGCCATAAATCTTCACAATGCTCAACTGTAAACCTGTGACTGAGAATACAATTATCTCCCTATCATCTCTTTGTCATTAAAATCCCAAAAGATAAATTTTGCTCTGCTAGTACTCTGAGTAATTTTCTGTCATTTTGTGCAGGTAATATCAACAGTAAGCATCTTACTCTAAATAGACTGAAGACTAAAAAGGATACAAGTTCTGGAATCGGGAAATTTTCTTAAATGTTTTCTGACATGTTTCAACTTACAATCTGTGTTTGATATTTAAACGATACGTGTTTCTCTTTAAAAAATATGTTTACATGTTCATGTAAACAAGACACATTTCTATGTTTTGTATTTCTCATCTTAAATCAATATTTAAGAAATATTTTACTTTTATTTTTATTTTTTAAATATTTTTTAAGCCTACTTACTTAGAGAGAGAAAGAGTGAGTGGGCTGGAAAGAGAGAGAGAGAGAGAGAGAGGGAGAGAGAGAGAGGGAGGGAGAAACCAAGCAGCTTCTGCACTGCCAGCATGGTGCCCAGTCCAGGGCTTGAACTCATGAACCACAGAATCATGACCTGAGTTGAAATCCAGAGTCAGACATTTAACTGGCTGAACCACCCAGGTGCCCCAAGAATTTTTTTTTTAATTTTTGTCTTTGTTGCAATGTCTTCATTCACATTCATCGATGTTAAGAGCATTCAATTAGAAACCATTTCTGCACTTTATCTGTTAAAGACTGTACATGTTTTGTACACTCAGAGTTTTATCAAAATGTCCCATTGAACTCTGGAACAGTACTTGTCCATTAGAACTTTCCACAGAAATGAAAACGTTCATATCTCTGCTATCCAATGTGAACACACCTGGCTATCAGGGACTTGAAATACGGCTAGTGCAACTTAAAAAAAATCCTGTATTTTAAGTTTTATTTCATTTTAATTAATTTAAATTTAAAACCCAATATGTGGTCAGTGGTTACCATAGTGGGTGATGAACCTCCAGGGAAAAATACGAGAAAAGTTAGACTTTATTACATTTTACCATTGGCTTTTCCTTAGGCTGTGGGGGATTTTGAACATTTTGACTTGCTAAAGTTTTGTAAGAATTTAGGCTTGTGAAGAGATTCCTTTCAATGGTTGTCTATAATACCAACAGTAAGCCATAATCAGATGGATAACTAAACTAGCAAGACCTCAGCAGGAAATGATAGGTTGCAGCCTGAATGTTAAGTGCAAGAGAGCACTTGGGTATTGTACAGTAAAAGTTCTGCATAGAATTTCTTTCCAGATTCTGCTGAATACTTGGGTCTTTCTTCCTGTTGTTGCGTGTTCTTTTGTACTGCGACAGTCCCCTTTCCCTTCCCTCGTGAAGAGCCGTATTCTTCTGCCTTCCTGCCTTCTTTTTACCTTCACCTTTCTAAATAATTTTCCTCACCCATTCATTGTTGCTTTAACAAAGTGGTGGGAATATTAATAATAATGTTAAGATACTTAGCAGGGTACCTTTTCATGCTTAAAGTTCTCCCATCAAGACGAGTCTCCTCCATAACGTTTCATCATTGTTAGTGACTTTTCCATCCCTATCCACCTCCCCACCGAGCCAGCCTTGTGCCAGACTTGAGCAAAATGTCCAGGTGTGACCTCTTCGGACACTGCATAATGATGCACTGATTTACATTCCACACGTTTCCGTTACAGAAGTCAGCCAGATTGAGCCCGTGGAGGAATTTGGTTATTTGTTTTGACTCTGTGAGTCAAAATCCCTGTCATTTAAGATCCATGTTTTCCCTTCTTCTGTTCTGATCTCATTCCATCATCATTACCTTTGGTTTGCTACATTGAATTTAGTCAAAATAACAAATATCCCCTTGTCTCCCTTGAGAAGTAGAAAGCTCCTTCAAGTACATGGGATGCAACTGTGCGTAGACCTTGTTTTCCTAGTGTATAACATACTTTTCTTTCCTGCTAGTTGAGGCAGCTTTTTTGGTTTTGACTTAATATTAAATATCCCTTCACCAGGATTTTTACAAGTTGCTTTTCTATTAAAACTTATTTTAAAACAATCAAATTGTATTGTCTTTTTCTCAATTGCTTTTGATTGCTTATACAAATGAAATTCATTCTGGGCTATACATATCGTGAAGGACATTGACAGTCCGTGTCTGTCAAGATAATGCAGGTAAACAGATTTTGTCTGTCACTGCCTTTCCAAGAATTTTATTTCAATGGATAACACTAGATAAAATTGAAAGATAAACGGACTACTCATTCTTAGTTCTTAAAAATGTCCTGTGTCAATATCAAAGAAGAAAAAGGAGTTGTACGCTTAGGGGTGACTTACATAATATTTCACCATTACGCATCTCAACCAGTAGATTTGGGATAGCATTCATCTGGATTCACTGTAGCATTTCCAACTGTTTCCTTTTCCTCCT
This sequence comes from Proteles cristata cristata, assembly GCA_017311185.1. Lineage (NCBI taxonomy): Eukaryota > Metazoa > Chordata > Mammalia > Carnivora > Hyaenidae > Proteles > Proteles cristata. The sequence continues at coordinate 277,244 of JAESUZ010000278.1, read as the reverse complement.
TCATGTTAATCCGAGGAGATAAAAAGGCCAAACTAATTAAAAATTAAATTGGGTGAGAAGGACTTATTTCCTGGCTCAGAAATGTTCAGTTGCATCACTGAGTATATCTTTATGGATGAAAAGTAAATCCTTATGAATAGGTCTCATAATGGAAACACTAGAATCCTCAAATAAAAGTACTCCAGTGGAAACTGTCATAAATGTGTGATGACTATCATAGAAATGTGCTTTTTAAATCCAGAAAGTTATCATCTACTTCGTTGTTTATCATAATTTGGTGAAATACTGTCGAAAGATGAAACTGTCTCTTCTTTCCTACATCCAAACGTAAGCATGATGGCTGGTCATTTATAATAAAGAGTAACATCCAAAGTAGCGTTTTCTCTAAGAGCAAATGGAAACCATAATTTTCTTGTGTTTAAATAGTTGTTGGTTTTTATATTTTTAGTGTCAAAAGACGTTAGCAGAACCATCTGAATAAGGAAATGTTTTTTGATCAGATATTACAGTCTTCAGCAGACACTCATAAGGCATCAAAATATATAAATATGATTGAACAGTCTTTTTGAAAGTTATACCTTTTACCTCAGGAGAATTCTGTGCGACCACTCACCCTGCTCTGAAAAACAAAACAAGTATTTATAAAAACAATTTGATCTTTGAAGGAGAAAGCAGAGAAGATGAAAGAATAAAATATATCCTACATTCTCTAATAAAATTTCAAGCATTAGTATTTGATATTCAAGCAGGATTCTAACTCTGCCTGCTTTGTTTCTTTTAAAACAAGATTAAATATAATAAATGAGACCTTAATGTATAATGCAAAAAAAAAACCAAAATAGTCCTATGATACAGTCTGAAGATATGCCAGGGAAACTGGGCCTTAAAGAGCAAAGACAATGATTTTTGTCTCTACTGCTGTATAAGGAATTCTTACACCAGAAAATCGGCAAGGAAAAATATCCCCATTCCAGGGAGCCTGAGTGGCTCAATCAGTTAAGCCCCTGACTTCAGCTCAGGTCATGATCTCATGGTTGGTGAGTTCGAGCCTGGCATCAGACTCTATGCTGACATCTTGGAGCCTGGAACTTGGTTCGGATTCTGTGTCTCCCTCTATCTCTGCCCCTCTCTTGCTCATGCTCTGTCTCTCTCTCTCTCTCTTTCAAAAATAAGTAAACATTAAAAAAGAACAGACTTAATTTTCTAAAAACAAAACAAGAAGAAGAAGAAGAAAGAATATCCCATATCCCATACCATGTGAAACATATCTTTACATGAATTTTTTTTAAATGTACAGTGAGGGGCACCTGGGTGGCTCAGAAGTTTAAGCGTCCGACTTTGGCTCAGGTCATGATCTCGCGGTTCATGGGTTCGGGCCCCGCATCCGGCTCTGTGCTCACAGCTAGCTTAGAGCATGGAGCCTGTTTCAGATTCTGTACTTTCCTCTCTCTCTCACCCCCCCCCCGCCCCGCTCACTCTTTCTCTCTCTCTCAGAAATAGAATTTTTTTTTAAAAAACATTAAAATTTTTTTTTACATGCACAGTGAGCAGATAGATACTCAGGCATCCAGAGTAGTGGGATGCTGCTGCTCGTGCAGAATGAGCTAGAAGCCCGACAGAGAGGGAGGGACACTCAGGAACAGCTAATGCAGAAGAGCTGAGGCAGGAGAGGCAGGTCTGGGTGGAAGCTCGCGGTGAGTTCAAGTGTGAGGTGACTCTCACTCCTCCAGAACGAAGCACCTGTGCTCCGATCAGGATGTGGAGTCAGCTTGGGCACAGAGGGCAGAGCCAAAGGCCTCCGGGAGTCACCCACACTGAAGTGACGTACTTTCGGGGTGGCAGAGGGACTTAACCTTGGCTGAATATCTAAAAGTTCCCTTATTTTAAAATTTTTAAGAAGGGATTATTTTGGGGAAAAAATATTGGAAAAAAATGACTTCTTCCTGCATGGTTGATAGGGAAATAGTATGTATTTTCCATCGGATATGATTTCATTCTCTTTTGGAAAACATTTCTAGACAAAAAAGGATGCAAAGAGGAACATCGGCAAAATGAGTATATGAGTGTGTAAAATGACTAAAGTGATCCTCTTAGGATTCATTTTACAGCAAGGACATACTCCGAGACAAAATTATGATTGAATTGTACTGACTTGGAAGTCCGTTATTTCTTGGTGAGCAAGATTGAATAGGGCTTTCCTTTGACTTTATAACAATAGCTTACATTTGGAAATAGTTTTATAATTTAGGAATTGGCTTCCCTTGTACTGTCGTTGGTATTTTCCTCACAGCAGTATGAGGAGCAGGAAGACATTAATGTCCTCCATGAGGACTTGAGGGCTTTGGATCAACTGTGCGAACCGGACTGTTCAGACTCAAGGAAGGGGAAAATGAGATATATAAGAACAAAAGCTCCCCCAAACTCTGGCAGTGTCTAACCATTATAAGAAGAATCCGTCGGAGGAATGAACACGCCTCCCCATGAAGAAAAGCACCTTTGTCATATTGAGACAAAAATTCATATTCACCTTTTTTTGTCTATCAGAGGAAAAATGACTCTATGCTGGTAAGATGCTAGGTCACTCTGATAAAGCTTGTCCGGCATTTAAATAAATAATAGTGGACTTGGCCTGAATACACAGCTCTTGAATGTGTCAGCACATACTGTGTCGATGCCGTGCTGCTTTGAATATAAGACCATCAGAATATTGCAAGAAGCATCTTTTCCCCAGCAAAACCACTCTAGCAATAAATAGGTATTCTATTACCACCGTAGCATTGTTCTGGCTCAGGATTTTGCAGAGTTATTATACAGAGTCAATATGAACAGTGGAGTAATTTACTGCAGGATTTGAAAAGATGTCCTGTTGAGGGAAAATTCTATAGCAAATCTTGACACGGAATGATAGCACAGATTGTTGCGAAGTCCTTGATACGCCTTTTAATTGATGAGTTCGCTACACAGGGCGACTTTCCTGTAGTCCACAAGGCTAGCCTGGTTTCTGTGACTTTCAGAGCTGTTGGCAGTGCTCTGTCCAGTATTTTTCCTCAGCGATTGGATTAGTGGGGGGAAGGAGGAGAGAGGATAAATAAGAACTCCCTTCAACCACACAGCTTTTCTTTGGCAAAATTGAATGGCTCACAGAACCCACACCGTGGGAGTCAAATGGAGATATCACGTCTCTTTATCTCACTTCCAGCTGCCTCTTGGAACCACACCAGAGAATACCCTTCAGCTTACCAATCCCTGGCCATCAGTCCTGCTTGCACATACAGCCCTGGCTGTTCATCTAATCCTGTAGAAAAAAGAAAAAAACAATTAAGATTGTAAAGAAATAAGGAGACGTGAAAAGGAGGTAGCATTAAATATCTGAAGGACTTTCTCTAGCTCTTTCTATCCATACAGATGCACGGTTCAGTCATTTGTCCATTCATTTCTCTGAAAAATATTTAGTGAGTGTCTAGCACGTTCCAAGTGTTATGTTTGATGCTGGGCAGCAAATGGAGACAGTTATGGTCCTAGACTTCTACCTCAGTCATGTAGGCTCAGGGTTGGGATGTGGACACACGGTCGTCAAGTACACGAAGACAGACCAGCCGGGCTGTGATGAGGAATGATGGGGGTGAGGGTGGAAGTGGTGGGGTGAAGTCGGTCGAGTGGTCTGAGGCTGCTCTCTGAGGAAATGGAGTTGAAGCAGAGATCTGAAGGGGGAGAAGGAAGATGTGGGGGCAGGCCAGGTGGCCCTCCAGTACATAGAACATGTTACAATGCAGAAAGAGCTTAGACTGCTGGAAGAGACAGAGCAAAGTGTCAACGTCAGGGGAGGGACGCGAGACAATGGCTCAGAGCTAAGCTGTGGTCGGATCACCGCCAGGTCTTGGGAGTGAGACATTAGGAGCCATCGCCCTGTGCATTGAGAAGCAAGGAGGAGTCAAAGGCTTGAAAGCAGGAAGTGGGGAGGGGCGCCTGGGTGACTCAGTTGGTTGACCAACCAACTTTGGCTCAGGTCCATGATTTCGTGGTTTGTGAGTTCGAGCCCCACACCGGGTTCTGTGCTGACAACTGGGAGCCTGGAGCCTGCTTTGGATCCTGTACCTCCCTCTCTCTCTGCCCTTCTCCCACTTGCACTCTGTCTCTCGCAAAAAATACACATTAAAAAAAGTTTTTAAAAAGAAAGCAAAGAATGATGATATTCGGGTCATGCTCCGTGCCCACTGTGTGAAGATGGATTGCATTGGGGCCAGAATCTAAGTGGTGGCCGAGGGGAGGGTGGCTCGCCTGAGGCTGGCAGTGAGGATGGAGGGAAAGGATGACTGGAGATATTCCAGATGTTCCTCACAGGTATGATTGATGACAGGTAAGAATATGAGTCTCTTTGCTAACAGCGCTAAAGTTGGAACAGTTGAGAGATCATCTGTCCACCAAATACAATTTCTTTAGGAGACACCTCGGGGGGTTTATATAGCATACTTACATCTCACATCTAAAGAGTGATAGAATCTATAAACCAAGTTTCTCACAACACGATACTGTAAACGAGATCTTCAGATAGACAAGAGAGATGCAAAAAAACAAAATAACAAAACAAAAAAAACCACACGGCTATAACTTTGAATTATTTATGAATTCCCTGTTAATTAATGTTGATCAATTAATTAAAATAACTGTAAATTAATTAAAAACATATCAATCCTAGCTTGTTCAAATAGTATGAAAGAAAAGTAATTCACCCCTGATAAAAAACACGATGCCACTTTATTCCGTAAACTAAGGAAAAGAAAGCTCCTTGTATGAAACGCATCTCGCTGCTGCTCCGTTCTTTCTTGCTGTCAGAGCCTGACAGCTCCTGCTGGGGGCTCGCCTGGAGCAGGACACGGAAGAGGAAAACGCAAGGACCTTCCCAGCAAGGGTCCTTCTCGCCCTGCCTGGCCGCCGTGGGCACCCAGAGACGACAGCAGGCTGCTTGCGCGAATGTGCAGACAAGGGAGAGGAGAAGGCCAGTTCCTTGCTTAGAACCACAAGGTCTTTGATCAACGATCATTCCCTGGTCATACAAGACCGTCTTAGAGGACCTGCTTATACACTTTCCTGAGCTGGGAATGGAAGCTAGGACTCTCAAGGCCAATTTGAACCAATTTAAAAAGTAGGGAGGAGCGACTCTGTGTTCTGCTTGTCCAAGGGTGTAAGAATGCAGAGGGTTTTTTTCCAGGATTGGAGGTTATCAGAAGATAAGGTTTCCAGAGACCCTCCGGAGTCAGCGGGCTCTCCCCCGGGTGCTGGCCAGGGAACTTTCCTTGATCTGCTCCACTGCTTCTGCAGGGCTTCAGGGAGAGGCACACGTGGGGAGTCTCTCAAGGAAAGGAAGGGACCCGCTGTCAGCTAATGTGGACATGGACAGCATGACACATTTGGGGATTCCACACTGCTAGTGGCATTGTTCCCATTTTGCAGGCAAAGAAGCAGAGTGGTAGAGTAAGTACGTGATTTTTATAGGACCCGACATTCAGTAAACACACAGATTTGTGTCTGCTTTCCACACAACAATAAAAGAGATGCCTACTGTATGCCAGACACTTTGAAGGACTTCTCATATGTTAATCGTTAGATCCTAGCCTACAGCCAATGAGCTGGATTATCATTAATAGCACATCGTGTGGGCGTTCTTTAAAATAAAAAAAGTGGGGGAGGGGAGGTGGCGTGCCTGGGTGGTTCAGTTGGTTGAGCGACCAAGTCCTGACTCCAGATCAGGTCATGATCCAAGGGTCATGGGATGGAGCCCCATGTCAGGCTCCATACTCAGTTTAAGGTTCTCTCTCTCTTTCCCTCTCTCCCTCTGCCGCTCTCCCCCACTCTCTCTCTGTCTCTCTCAAAAAAAAAAAAAATAGCACATTGCGTGGGGGGAAACTGAGGCATGGACAGGCTCACTAAGTGCTCATGGTTCCAGAGCTAGTAAGCGGCTTGGCCAGGAGCTGCAGAGAAGTCATTTCCTTTTCCTGCTCATGTTCTTCACTACACTTATTAAAATTGCAGGTAATTATTTCTAGCCAATATCAAGCATTCCAGGTTTCTCTATGACTTCATCCCAGCCTTTGGAGACACTGTCGCTCTATGGTGACCAGCCAGGACACCAGCGGCACTTTTCAGTTAGGCTGGTCTTCTCTTCTGATGTTGGGTTATGATGACTATGTTTTTGGCTGTGCTGACAGCACATTTCAGTCAACCATAGAGTGAATATCAGAGCTGGAAGAGCCTTGAGGCATCAACGGAAATGTTAACTTTGGTTTGGTGTGAGCAGTTGAAGTTTGAATGGATTAAGCATTGTGTTTAAAATGCGGAGTAAATGTCAATGACAGGAGCCTGAGGTCCAAACCCAGTGCTCTGGTCTCTGACCCTGCCTTCTGCAATGCCACGCCCCCTTCCAGCTGCAAACCTCTGCCGTCTTGGGCAATGCATAGGAAAAAAACAAAACTGAAATCAGGAGCGTCTGGTAAAATGCCTCGACTCTACAGAGGAGGGATGGTATTGGAATTAACATTATAGTCTAATTAAACTCTGAGGAAATCGGGTTGGCCCCATGGAGTTACACTGAAAATGTATTTTGCTACCATTGGTTTATTTTTTAATTTTTAAAGCTTATTTGTTTATTTTGAGAGAGAGAGAGAGTGAGTGCACATGTGGGGAAAGAGCACAGAGAGAGAGGGAAAGAGAGAATCCCAAGCAGGCTCCGCACTATCAGTGCAGAGCTCCTTTAGGGGCTCGAACTCACTAACCGAGAGATCATGACCTGAGCAGAAATTATGAGTCAGACGCTTAACTGATTGAGTCACCCAGGCCTCTGGGGTTTTTTTAAGCTTCCAGGTAAAAGGTATTTCTTTTTTCTTGCCGTAAAACAAATACACATGCTTGTAGTTTGTGCCTTCTGTGCAAGGATTTATAACAAACCTGCCATTGTTTATGAATAAATATTCAGGTTATGTAGATAAACAGATTTTATCTCTTACTGAGAGGATTCAAATCTATAGCTCTACTCTTAATTACTCATAGATGGTGTATTCATATTAAGCAAATAGATTTAGACTGGTAGTTTTATAGCTGATAAACTAAAGGGCCATCGATGAAGAATTTCTGTTGAGTACAAGTCATAGTAGGTAAGGTGATGATCTAAAACACAGTGAGATGGGTGGGGGTCCTGTGCCCAGAGGAGCAGGAATAGCCCCTGTGGGTGGGCATGGTCTCCTGGGGGTTCACCAGAAGAGGAAGATTTGGGGAAGACAGTTTCTATTAACCAATCTGAGACATACTTCTTGTTATTGATGCTTTCTGACACTTCCTTTCCTTTTGATTTCAGCCTTAAAAAATAGGTGAATCAAAGGATATCTTTAGACAAAGAACTTCTTCTTTGAATAAAGCATAAACACACTAAATTTTGACGCTGTGTTCTAACATACTAACCAAAAGAATCTGATTGATAGCCTCACAGAATTCTTAAAAATGTGTTCTGACAGAGAAATAGACTACAAGTTCCCACCTCCGCGGAGGTTGGCTCTTTTCATGTATGTTCTAAAGAACATGTGATTGTTAAGAGCCCATGTGGTTTCAAGAGAGTGACCGTATCTTTCTGTATCTCAGTTTCCTCCTGCGGAACACAACACAGATGGTGATAGATGAGCACCCACTAAGTACATTCTCTCAAGGAGTGAAGCCCTGTAATCTAACCCCAATCCCACAGTCATTAATGTTATCTCTGTTTTGTAGGCTGGGAAACTGAGATATAAATAAAGTAGCCTGTCTAAGGTCACATACACAGTAAATTTTTTTTAATATTTATTTTTCAGAGAGAGAGAGAGAGCACAAGTGGGGGAAGGGTGGGGAGAGAAGGAGACACTGACTCCGAAGCAGGCTCCAAGCTCTGAGCTGTCAGCCCAGAGCCTGACGCAGGGCTTGAACTCCTGAACCATGAGATTATGACCTGAGCCAAAGTCGGACATTCAACTGACAGAGCCACCCAGGCTCCCCAAGTCACACACAGTAAATGGCACCACTAGCCTAGGAATTAGGGAGGTCAGACACTCTTAGGCCACAATCTACCAGCCTCTGATGTTTGTGAGTGAAATAAAACGATGCATGTCTGTGCCCCACCACATGCCTGATTTCCATATTGTTCATCCCAGTATTTTAAAATAATCATGACGCTTGTCAATAACTTGTTTAATGCCTATTTTCCAGTTATACTGTTAACTTCATAAAGGTAGAGCACGATCCCACTAGGTAACACAGTTGGCCCTCAAGAAATAATTATGACGTGAATGAATGTGTGAGAAATGACCCACTGACCCAATCGAAGGAGGGATGCAGAGACACAGAGCACAGCGGAGGAAGGCTTTACTCAACATTCTTGCAAGAGCGGGCATCTAATGGACAGACACACCCGGGTGGTTACAGCAGACAATTTATCTCCTAGCGTGCAAGGCCCTCCCCTGCTTCCTCATTGGCTCAGCACTGCAGAGGTTACAGCCTTTCCCAGAGTCATGTATGCCATAAGGGAAAAGTAGTCTGAGGGGAACAAATGTACTTCCTGGAGGTGACACAGAGACTTCAGTTCTTTGGCGCATCCTCATTGCAAAGCCCACAAAAAATAAACCTGTGAAACGGAGAGGGGAAGAGGAACCAGGAAGTGAAGTGTCTAAGTGTTTGGGATTCCACTGTAGGGTGAGGGGGTAGAGGGGTTGGTACATATTTCCAATACGTTGTAAACCTACTGTTAACCACACAGCACGGCTTTTATCTGGTATTTCTGAAAATGAATCCTCTCCCTTACTTCTCACAGAATGAAAGTCTCCTTATCTTGACATTGTTATTGTAATATATTATTTAATTTTGACTGACTACAGGCACTGTTTCTATTAAATATTTTTGTAGAAACCATAATATCCACCACAGTCTGGTGGCCTAAACAACAGAAGTTTCTTTTCTCACAGTTCTGGGAACTGGGAGTCCAAGGTCAAGGTGCTGAAAGGGGCAGTGAGGTCTCGAGGGGAGGGGGGCCTGTCCTCTTGACTCATGAGTGGCCATCTTCAACCTGGGTCTTCGCACGGTCTTCCCTGTGTGTGTGTTCATGTCCTGATCTCACAAGGACACCAGTTGTAACTTAATTACCACCTTAAACGCCTCTCTCCACAGAGTCACATTCTGAGGTACTAGGCTTTCTGGCTTCGGCATATGGATTTGGGGAGATACAGCTCAGCCCATACAACCATTGCGACATCAACGCTTCGTTTGATTTAGAGTGACTCCTAAGTTGCATTCTCTAGTAACAGAAATTAACTCTCTCACTAGATTTGCCTTAACAGAGCTTTCAGATTCAGAAGCTTACAAATCTCCTGATTCTTTTGGCTTCCATGGTGCCCCCACGCTGGCCTTCTGCTCAGAACCATTCTCCCAGGTCACTCACCTCCTGCTTCCTAAGGAATCTATTCCCAGCAGCCTGTGCTGCTGGTCTGGGGTCCCTTCATACTTCCTGGGAAAATGCCTATGTTTGTGTGTGTCCACAGCTCCTGGATTTGTATCTTGACCCCTCGTCTGCCTCCCGAGCTCTAGAGCAATGTGCCCAAATGTTCATTAGCTCTGTTCACCCATCCTGCTAAACCATAGGTTCCCCCCCGCAAATCAGCTTTGAATACTCTCTTTCAATAAATGACACTAACGTATCCAGACTAAAAATTTGATACTTATTATAGGTTGGACTGTGCCCTCTCCTCAAAATGTATGTTGAAGTCTTAAGGGCTTGCGAATGTGACCTTATTTGGAAATAGGGTCTTCATAGATATAATCAAGCCAAGAAGAAGTCATTAGGGTGGGCCCTAATCCAATATGACCAGTGTCTTTGGAAGAAGAGGAAAGTGCCAGACGTTCATGGGAAGCCATGTGATTGATGATGGGCAGAGAGAGGGGGCTACAGCTGTCGGTCAGAGAGAGGCATGGAGCAGTCGCCCCAGAGCCTTCCCGGGCCTGTGACTGCCAACACGTGGATCGTGGGCTTACGTCTCCAGACACGTGAGAGAATGAATTTATGTTATTTTAAGCCTCCCAGCGTCCGGTCCTTTGTCACAGTCACCACAGGGAACTGATACAGTGCTCAGTCCAATTTTTTTTTCCCTTTTGTCTTCCAAATTCAATCAGTCACTTTGTTCCTGTGTGTGTCCTGCAAATTCTCAAAGGCGTCTCCTCCTTCTGGTTCCAATGCCACTGCCCTTGCTCCATCATCTCTCCTTTTGAATATTGCATGTCACTTCCTCCTTCTCTAATCTTGCCCTTTAAATCTATCCTTCATACCGCTGTTCTGATAATCTCACTAAAACATGTCTGCACGAAGCTCCTCCTTTCTTAAAATCCTGTGTTATTCTGTGGCTCATCTTCCAATAATACCTGATAAATTCCAACTTTCTTGCCATGACTTACAAGGCCATGTTTCCATGTCTGATTGTTGGGTTTCATTGCCGCTGCCTGCCCTGCAATTTACAAGAACAGCAAATCGCTTGATATTCTGCCTACACAAAGGCACGTTGTTCTATACTCTTTATTGTGACCCTGGCACTGTGTGTCTGGAAAGCCCTTTCCTCCTGGAATCCCTGAGCTGAAACCTGCTCCTCATCCCAGATTCAGCTCAGGATCAATCCCCTCCACGGGCACCTTGAACTTGCCCACATCTGGCTGTGTGTGTCCCCACACGTTCTTCTACTGAGATGGCTGTCGTCCCGGTCTCGTCCCCCCGTGGACTGAGACCTCCTTCGTGGCAGGAGTGATTCTCAACCAGCAAAGTGTTGGCAATGCTCAATGTAACAGTGTGCACCTGATCCGCCTCCTCACCTGCACATGCGCCTGCTGTCCATTTTAGAGAACAGCCATAGCACCTATGTCCTTCTCATCCATCAAACAGTGTTTACTGGGTGGACATGACTGAGAGTACCCATCACCTAACTCCGGTAGGAAGATAGGTTTTAGGAGCCAAATGACTTGTCTAAGTCTACGCAGTTGATAAGCAGCTATTTCATTTTTTTAAATAATGAGCGTTCTAATGTTTATTTTTGAGAGAGAGAGAAAGAAAGTATGTGTGTGTGAGCAAGAGGAGGGCAGAGAGAAAGGAAGACATAGGATCAAAAGTGGGGTCAGAGCTGTCTGTGCAGGTCCCAATGAGGGGCTCAGACTCATAAACCGTGAGATCATGAACTGAGCCAAAATCAGGAGTCAGATGCGTAACGGACTGAGTCTCCCAGGTGCCCCAGATAAGTGGAAGGTTTCAAACCCTGGGCATGTCCCACAGTGCCATGCTGGCTCCATGTGTTATCCTTTGACACTTGCAACAAATTACATCTACTTAACAGACAGTACCTCTTGTGTACAAAGTTTAGCTCTATCCTGGAAAAGAAAACTTGTTTTATGCTATTAGCCTATACTTTTTATAATCCTCTGGATTAGAGATAATAAATTGTATACATGTGTCTCCTATGGGAGATTTTATTTCTGCACGCACGCGTACCTCTGTGTGTGTGTGTGTGTGTGTGTGTGTGTGTGTGTGTGTGTGTATTGGTGGCTCCTAAATTTATATCCTTTTTTTTAATTTTGTTTAATGTTTTATTTATTTCTGAGAGATAGAAACAACATGAGCAGGGGAGGGTCAGAAAGAGACAGGGAGACACAGAATCCGAAGACAGGCTCCAGGCTCTGAGCTTCCAGCACAGAGCCTGACGCGGGGCTCGAACCCACAAACTGTGAGATCATGACCTGAGCTGAAGTCAGACACTTAACCAACTGAGCCACCCAGGCGCCCCTGGATTTATATCCTAAACTCCAATTTTCCTCCCAAGCTCTGGGCCAGTGTGTCCAACTATCCATTAGCTTTTTTTTTTTTTTCTCAGTATGACAATATATATGTGTATATAGACATAGACTTATTATATATTAACTATATATCTTATCATTTATTAAGCATACATAGATCTTTGGATATAATTCTGACAAGTGCAGCAAAGTTATGACAATGAACATCTTTAAATATTTGTATAATTTTCTTCCTATTTAGAACATTACCATGCTACATACTTATGGTCTAAATGTTGGTTCTAGAACTCACTATCCTCGGAGTTTCACTTTGTCTATACCTATCTCCACTGTTTTTTATTAAATGTTTCTAATTCTGGATTTTCAAATTAAGTGAGTTGCTAGTTGAACTTACCAATCACAGTCCAATTCTACACGGTGTGTGTATTTATAACAATTTTGCATAAAATAATCAAGGACAGAAAAATAATAGAGGGAGAAATATTATATGATATGTCCCAGGAATATAACTGGCCAATTAGATTGGCCAAATATAATCAAACTGTTTAGAGGAGATTTACAGTGTTTGTTCCACTAATTTGATGTGTAACATTGAGGAACACGCCCCTTCCTGTCTGTGTTCCCGGCTGCTGGGTGAACACGGTATTGCCCTGGCCTGGGCGTTCACGGTTCCAATCGGTCTGGGCCTTGCCAGGGAGAGGAGCCGACCTTCTCTTCCTTACCCTGACAAGAGCCTGGCACAATATTGGAAGAGACTGACCTTGGGTCAAATGCAGGTCCCCGGGAACGTTTGAAATCCACTCCTCTGCAGAAAAAGTGGATGTTTCCTGCTTTGCAAGCCTGAGAGATTCTGACACTTCATTGGACCTTTACCCCCATCCCGCCCCTCCTTCTCTGTGTCCTTGTGCAGATGGCCTGTCTGACACCAGACAAAAGGCTGTGTGACCCAGCACAAAACAGAGAACACCCAACAGGCCCCAGGGACTCCTGTCCTCGTCACCACCGGCCAGTCCCCAGGATCTGGAGCAGATGGGGTGGGGGCGGGGCTCCGCGCAGGAGGCGCTTGGCAGATCGCTCCCAAGTGCTGTGAGGAGATGGTTAGTGACAGAATCCATATGTGAGTCATGTGCTTCCCCTTCGGAACATTTTCTCTTTGTAAAATGACATCATCCTCCATGATAATATTTACAAGTGCAGAAAACTCCTTCCCAGGTCTGCAAACGTGGAGGGTGGTAATAATAACGAATGCCTTTCGGTAGCAGACCCACAGTGAGTACTACTTGAACTCAATAGAATAATCTCAATCTCTCTAATCTGTGCTTTCGTATCATTCTGTCATAATCCTTTGAAAAATTTTTGATTAAAAGTGTTCTCGGTGGGGCTCAGTTGGTTAAGCGTCCAACTCTTGGTTTTGGCTCAAGTCATCATCTCACGGTTCGTGAGTTTGAGTCCCATATCGGGCTCTGTGCAGACAGTGCAGAGCCTGCTTAGGATTCTCTCTCTTCCTCTCCCTCTCTCTCTATGTCCCTTCCCTGCTCTCGCTCTCTCTCTTTCAAAAATAAATAAGCTTAAAAAAAGTTTTCTAGACAATGATGTTTCTTTGGATCATAAAAACAAATCCCTTGGCACTCGATCCAATGGCTTTCTTAAAAGGTGTATGTTCACAAACTCTGATTATTTTTATGTCACTGTCTAGACACCAATGCTTAAGAGATGGAATTACTAGTAAATACATAACAATTAACAAACTACTGTCAGCGATCATTTGAATAATAGGAAGGTGGTATGCCTCATTAGTAAATTTTACTTGTTTTCTTGATATCCAGTAAGATTTCTAATAAGTTGTAAAATTATTAATGGTATCGTGGTACATTTGTCCATGAGTCAAAGACAGAGTTCTACAGAGAAGGAGCGTGAAAAGGAAGGGGTAGTGTTGGTGGAGGGTTGTGAGCTCCCATCCCAGAGGAAGGCTGCACAGGGATTGACATGACGTGGAAGATCTTCAGGACGAAGGAAGTTGGAGAGCAAGGAAGTGTGAGAGCCTCACTGTGGCTTGTTAGCATTCAAGAAAGCAGGACACTAGCGCTGCATGTCACTCAGTCTGTCTGATGTCTAAGGAAGGTGTCAATCAGTCATTCCCCAAAATAGACATGTCATAAACCAGTTCTCAGGAATAAGCATGTTGGAAGGCACTTAAAAACTGTAAAAGAAGGAGCAGGACATTAGTATCTTCTTTTTTTTTTTTTTTTGGCTGAACTTATACCTGGATCCACGAGTAAGGACTCAGGGGAAGTCACTTGAGATCGCTCTTGGCAAGGCCAGATAGCCCTCGGCGAAGGAGAACAGATGATCTTGGAGGGGGCTGTTCTGCTCCTTTTCCACATGACCCAGGAAGCTGCTGGGCACAGGGTCGGCTGAGCCGACAGAACCTCTCAGCCCTGCCGGGCGGACTCTCAGTCTGTCTTTGATGTTTATAAAAATGGCATCCTCATTAAAGCAGGGAACACAAGATCTTTCTATCTCAAGGACGCGTCGCCCCCTCGTGAAAGGATAATCAGGTCACGGTTGGCACCGACTGCCTGGTGCAGGTGGCGTGGTCCTCTGTCCGAAGACGCCAGGTGACTAGCAGGAAGGGACTCACCGGAGCCCCGGGGAAAGTCCTCCCTGCCATTTGATTTCCACCGGACACACATTTTCTGTATTTAAAGATAGAAAAGGAAAGAGAGAGAGTGTTTGGAAGAGGATGTTGATTTATCACTATTTACAAAATGGAGCGTGCAAAAATCTCCACTGAATGGTGCTGGCTCCATTTAAAATGGAACATTGGCCTCAATGCCTTACTTGGGACTCTGCATACAAGAAGCCGTAGTTGATCCATCACTACTGGGAAAGTAAAGACTTTTCAGCGGTCTATATCTTTATTTCTGTGGCTGTTCTATTCCTCACATAATTTGGACAGTAAGGTGGTAATTCAAACAGCAGTGTAACAAAAGGAATGAAATAATAGAATACACTCATGTGATACAATAATAGTATCGATCACCTATAGCTCTTATTCCTTATCATTTTACAAATGTACTGTGTATATGCTTAATCAGAGTATCTTTTGCATTTAGTCTGACAATGAATAATGAACTTTTAAAGTGATTTGTGAGCTGTCTTATGCATTCCTTATGAATTATACTCTTTCCGATTATGATCATTCGACTCATTTTTTTTTGTATTTGAAATACCTTTACAGTCAGTGTCCCCTTGACTTTAAAAACAAGTGTGCATTTTTAAATGACAAGTAAGTTTTAGATAAAAAAGCAAAAAGATGCAGAAAAACTATTCTTTCCTTGGAAACATGGCGGGATGCAAAAGTTGAAGGCTATGTTTCTATAATTACATTTCAATAATAATAATATATTTTTAAATTTAAGGGGCTAACATTAGTGTTCCCTTCATTATCTGATCACTTATATTGGGAAGAAATTGCACTTTTATGTGTGTTATTTAAAATCTCTCTCTCTCTCTGGCCTTATGTGGTAAATGTAGTTGTTCAGGCACCGAATTCAATTTAGCTGGTATTGATTGCTGTTCCTCTCTTCCTGCCCAAGATCTGCTTATGTAACATGTAGCAAGAGCCAGACAGAAATACGCCTTCATAACTCTGAAAGCAAACCACTTGTGGGTATTTTTGTCCTTTTTTATGCTCCCAAATTTTGGCTGTGATGGTCTGTTGGGGATGTTTTCCACTCAGATAGCTATTTCAATACCCCGAAAGGTCCTTTACCTCAAGATCTTCTGAAGATGAATGTGAGATGAGAATTAGCCGGCCCACACTCTAGGCTGTGACTGCTACGCCTTGTAAGCCCTCTCCTACATGCTGACTTCTTTTCAGATTGGGCGAACTACAGATGCTTGTTTTAACCATAATCCTTGCTCACTAGAAAAAAGGTGATACCACTAGTTGGAGACGACTGTGAGTCCCTCTTGCTGTGGCCTTTTGCTTGTGTCCTGACTCTGTCATTGTGTATCACCTTCCCCCATGTCTCTTCCTGCTCCACGGTACCTTCCCGATACGAGATTTCAAAATACGACATGGAGAGGAATCTCTGTCTTTAGATTTGCAGTGTTCACATTTGAGAATTAAAGCACATCCCTTTTGCACTTAACTATTTCAGTTGTTTTTATGTCAATTCTCAAGGGCATAGAACCATAAAGCTTCCCTTTGAACTTAAAACACTCTCCAAAAGAGAAATGGTATATTGAGCAAGGATGAACATGGCTTCTGATGCTAGTCTGTCTGAGTTCAAAGCCTTGCTCCGACACCAACCGCCTGTGTGATCTTAGGCAGGTTACTTAACTTCTCTGTGTCTCAGGTCTTTCACCCATGAAGATAGGGATATGATTGTACTTATTGCATGGAATTATTTGAAGGGCGGCATGAGTGGCATCATATAAAGTATCTAGATCAATAACTCAAAAGGTGTAAGTCTCAAAAAATGTAGGATCTTCTAATTGTCTGTGTTATTAGTTTCCCAGGAGCTATGTACAAAATATTTCTGCATGGGGCTTTAGCTCTCCATCCCTCTGAGTGTTCCGCCTCAAACCCAAGCATGTGCCCTCCTCACTTCAGCCTCGATCATTAATAAAGTGAAAAACATTATGAAACTTCATAAATTTTATGCACACATCTAGCAATTTGAGCTTATCAAATTACTAGGTATTGGGAGGGGGAGCCCCTTGGTGTCTCTTTTCAAAGAATTGTGATTAGGATGATACATTCGATTGATTTCTAGGACTGTTGGTAGTGCGAGGTGAAAGAGCATAGAATCTTAGAGATGGAAGTTGTCGGGGCACGTGGGTGGTTCAGTCAGTTACGCATCCAATTCTCGATTTCAGCTCAGGTCATGATCTCAGGGTTCTTGAGTTTGAGCCCCACCCTGGGCTCAGCACTGATAGTGTGGAGCTTGCTTGGGATTCTCTCTCGCTCTCTCTCTGCCCCTACCCTACTTTCTCTCTCTTTCTTTCTCTCGCTCATAATAAACAATCTTTAAAAAGAGAGAGAGATGGAAGGAGTCTACAAAATTCCATCTTTGTTTCCCTGTTCCCTGGTACATGAGACCTCTTGTACTGTCTATAATGTCAAAGATGATACAGATACCAAGATGACTACGCGCTGGCATATAGTCTCTCCACTATCAGACAGCATCTCTGATTAGCTCCCTGTTGCCCTTATTTGGAACTCTCCATTTGTTCACCTGATGTGAATGTCAGGTACTATGGTAGTGCTATCAGGACATGCCATTCCCCACCTAATTACCTCGGCTTTATCTCCAAGGACTTACATAAATGGTGACTGGGAAGGAGGAAGTGGCCGCGATTTTTAGGGCTGACATACTTGAGTCTCCATTCTTCCCAGACCTTATTTGTAAATGTTTAGAGTTAGATCAAAGTGCTTGATCAAGCCTGCTCATTACAAAGGCCCTGACTTTTTGTGGTTGTCGCAGACACACTTGTTTACACCCAGCCATTTGAACTGTATTATTAGAAAATAAAAAGAAACAGATTAAAATTGCTTAAAAACATGAGACTCCTTTCACAGGAGCTGAAACATCAAAACTTTTCTGCAGTTGCCAGTGAAGCAGGAGATTGGAAAGGTTTTTGAAGGGCAGCTAATATTCTCAGTCCTCCTTCCCCTTGACCTTGACACCGTAGAATATGGTTTGGGGTTGCTCTTTAAGTGCACAAATGGGATTGGCATTCAAAATCACACAAAAATTAAAAGCTCTCTCTTGAGGGCAAAGAAATTTTTGCACAGCTCAAAAACGGCTTTTTTTTTGTTTTGTGTTTTCCTATATATTATAATCCAAAGGTTTAAAAAAGAGCTACCAGTAAGACCAAAATATAGTTGGCTGATAGCAATGACGAGAACGATAAAGGTGAAAAATATGGGCCATGGGTTTTTTTTAATGTGGAGATTTTCCATGTAAAGGAATTTCTAGTCTGAAAATAAAGCAACTTCAAATATGCACCAGTCTCCACACATTAGAGGGGAAACACGGATTACATGAGCCATAAGAGAGCCCAAGTCTGGAAGACTTTACTCTCTAATAAATTATGCCTATGTAACATTTGAAAAGCAGTAATATAGGGCTGTCTGGGTGGCTCAGTCGGTTAAGTGTCTGACTTCGGCACAGGTTATGATCTCACAGTTAGTGGGTTCAAGCCCCGCATTGGGCTCTATGCTGACAGCTCAGAGCCTGGAGTGTGGAGCCTGCTTTGGGTTCTGTGTCTCCTCTCCCTCTCCCCCTTCCCAGCGCACTCTCTCTCTCTCACAAAAGTAATAAACATTTAAAAAAAAAAAAAAAGTTAAAGGGCACCTGGCTGGTTCAGTCAGTTAAGTGTGCCACTTCAGCTCAGGTCATGATCTCCTGGTTTGTGAGTTCGAGCCCCACATTGGGCTCCGTGCTGACAGCCCAGAGCCTGCTTCAGATTCTGTGTCGCCCTCTCTCTGTGTTCCTGCCCAGCTCACACTGTGTCTCTCTGTCTTTCAAAAATAAACATTTAAAAAAATCTTTTTAATAAATAAAAATCATTAACCCAGTAGAAGACATTTGAGATAACACAGACAAAAATTGACAAATAACTGAGAAAATGAGGCTTTTTGTGTAAAGATTGGTAAGTCATTCATAAGTGGACATTCTTGGATCTCATTTTCATTCTTCTCCCTTCTTCACCCTGTCCTGTGCAAACATTTTCATAAACACTGTATTTGCCAATTTTCCATTTTAAAATAGAGGCCACTGAGCTTTCATTTGGTAAATTGCAAAAGCCCTGAATCTAGAACAGCCCACGGCCATTACTGTTGTTCAACATCTAAGGCACCCTCGATGATTTCTTTACGGCTTTCCCTTTCACCTTCTCTTATCTCATTCTTTCCTGGGGTTTATTTCATGTTTCCACATCCTATCTGCTTTGTATTCCTCGCAGTACCTACTAGGCAGGCAATAAATCATTATTGTCTTGAAGTATGTAACTTTCCTACTTAGTTCTACTGTTGCGTATATACCGAAGGCGGGGTTATGGGGGGGTGAACACCCAAAGAGTAGATAAGATGGTAAATACAACACTGTCAATATATTCACACAGAAAAGGCTTAAAGATGTTTCCATCCCAACAGGGAACCAGACATAAAGTTGTGGGCCTTACTCTGTGCTTCTAGTTTACATGCGTAGGTATGGAAATGCTTTTGAAATTCAAGGACATATAGAGATGAAGAAGAGAAATTTGGGGGAGTAGAGTTTTTCTTCATATATAAAACCTAGAGTTTCCAGTTTATTAGATTGAACCGTGTGAACTTGCTGTGTTTATAGATCACAATGGTTGAATATCAGGAATTTCTTATGGCTCAACCAGGTAAGAATAGCACACACGCTATAATAATTTTAGTGCAGAAATGTTCCTGTCCGTGAAGACAGAAGTCGGCAATGCAGCGATCCACGCGTTATTTCGCTGTAATTCTAATTATCTTGCTTCTCTAGGGCGAAATCATAGGAGAGAGGACTTCTCTACAATGTGCCAAATCTTCCGTCACAGAATGGAACAATGTCCCTTTGCTTCTCATTTTTACTTGTACACACTTGAAGCTCAGTTTGGAATCCGAGGCAAGAATAATAAATAGTTTTGCTGAGACAGCAATGAGAACATAAGTGAACCTGGAAAATCCCTACCTGGAAAATGAGCTTCCTTGAGCCCAGGGAGACTTTAATTAATGTTAATGGAGAAACCTCCTTCAAAACCCAATTAAGCACTTAAATGTGTTCTTAATGATCTCTGCTCCCTGAGTCAGGGTGTCGAGAGGGGAATTGATTTAACACCAGCAATAAAAATGTTCATGGGTCCGGCATTGTGGCTTTTTCTGTGAAAGCTTTGCTTCCTCTTGGTAAACAGGCTTTCCTCCTGGTTTCTCACGCACCCTGAATCTCCTGTCGACCCCTCACCCTGCTCTCTTGAATTATGCCGTGCAAAGTTTAGCAGCTGAGCCAAAGGCATCCTTTGATGCATAATAACAGTTATATAAAGCACTTTTAAAATACAAACAGATTTTGAGTACCTAATTATGCCGCAGGTGGTAACTGTCCCCCAGCATGAGAAATGATCCTCACACCCTCTTTATCACAGGGCTGACATAATGAAAATTCCCTCTCCTCGGAGAGAGAATGCCTTTCTCCATCAGTCCTGTCGTCTACATCATCATAATTGGTATTGATGTTAGATTAGCATGGATTCCCCATGATGTATTTCCTCATTAAAATTTTTTAAAGGAAATCTAAAATGAATCTGCTCACCTAGGTTTACTATTGCTTCAAAACAGTTGAGTACCTGTGCCTAAGATATGGCTTATATTCATCCGACACGTCTCTGGCTCAAATAGCTTTATGCTGGAAGCTAAAGGCAAAACAATATTAGAAAATACTATAAAACATTCACATGGCATAGTTTCCAGGAAGCTGGTTGGCTTGAACCATAGCAGAGAATCAATTTTCAGAAGAGAACCTTAATAATTAAAGTGGAGGGCTCGGGGGCACCTGGGTGGCTCAGTCTGTTAAGTGTCTGACTCTTGATCTCACCTCAGGTCATGATCTCGCGGTTTGTGGGTTCAATCCCACGTCGGGCTCTGCACTGAGAGCACAGAGCCTGCTCGGGATTCTGTCTCTCTCCTCCCTCTCTGCCCCTCCCCTTCTTGCTCTCCTTTTCTCTCTCTCAAAATAAATAAATAAACTTTTAAAAAAATAAAACAGAGGGTTTTTCAGGGAGACAAGAAGAAGCATTATCAACCAAGGGTCTCCAAAACCCTTCAACTTGGATTCCCCTCTGTGTTTATGTTGTTCCGAATGACGATACAAATGACTCAAAAGGACCAGACTCTTTTTGGCATATGTTTGATATGAACTTGACAACAGAGCACATCGAAAGCCTCCTGCCATTGCTTTGCCTCTCCAGCAGAGGGGTACATTTAACTTCTAGCCCTCTTTTCCCTGTCCTGATACAGTTTCCTGTGTCTCCCTCCTCTCCTGACACTGAGTTCTTTCCTCATTCTACCCCTTTGAGATGCAGGATCTTCAAAGATTCCATCAGAGATGTTTGATGATCTGATTTCATTGAATTAGACTCTCGGTCTAGCAACAAGGAGGCAATTTCAATAGAATTATAGGAGCTATGTTCATAATAGCACACTGCCTCCTTACCTGTATTATGTATGTTTCAAACAGCCTAAGATAGGTTGGAGATGCCATGGACCTTCTCTGAGATTCACCTTCATGGATCTCACTGTTGATCTAAATTAACCAAAAATACAAATTGATCAAATAATCAAGTGATGGTACCGTTCCCTTTACCAATGGATCTGGCATATGCTTTTCACATAGTAGATACTTAGTAAATGTTGGTGGCATGAGAAAGTCAATAGAAAAGGCAATTGTTTGGTTTTACCAACATGTGTTACACATAAGGAGCTCACATTTTTTTTTTGAAATATGGGTCTTTGCCAACACATACTGTTGGCAAAGTCTATTGGAATTTATTTTCCTTACATATATATGATTATTTTATCTTTTCTAAAATCCTAGGAAGTTGATATTAACTCATGGAAACTCAAGAAAATAAGCTAAGTGCAAATAAATGCACGTCTCCAATGTATCACAAATAATAAATCCACTGCTCACAGCTTCCCGTGTCTCTCCCTCCCATGAAGGAAGCTGTTTCTCCATTACGTATTCTTTTCATTACATCATCAATTTTGTCTTGTAAAACTGGCATATATGGGAAATTGTGTGATTGTTTTAACCATTGCTACTTCCTTGTTTATCCAAACATGAAAATCACCAGGACAATTAGTCTTGACTTATGTAATGGAGAGGATGTTTCAGAAATGTAGTTTGCTAGAATTTTACCTTAGAGTAATTACCAAGAATAGTGGATCACAATATCTCAATTCATTCATGATCACTGTTTTGATGTTTTAAAGCCATCTACAGACATGGTATTTACCACTTTCTTTAGATGTCTTACACACCTTCTGTCCTGAACATCTTTAACAACTTGCAATAATCAAACCCGTTCACTAACTCTGCATAGGTGATTGGGGCACAGAGGGCTCTCTCTGTCAGACAGATGACATGTGTCAGGAAAAGTGTTGTCTTAATGGCAAGTCTAGGAGGTGAAAACTGCCCTAACACTGTGGGTGTCAGAGATACTAACGCAAGCACAAGGCAAGTATCGCATGATTCGCAACCAGTCAGAACTACAGGTTTTAGAAGCATCTGTAATGGGTTGAGGGTAACTTGACAGCCATGCAGTTCTTTCCACAAAAAATATTGGGGAGAATTTTACACACAAGTAAAGGTCTATGTAGAAGTCCACAATATCCGGTTTGCAAGATGGAAGACCCACAGAAAAGGTTGGGACTTTGACTTAAACAGGAAGAGAACTGTCGACGATGGATTGTGTCTGGCCTCAAGGAAGTTTCCACACTGCTCTGATGATGTGTTGAGGTGCTCAATCTATACTTGTAGTTTGTTTTGCCAGAAAGAAATCTCCTGAGACAATAGAGAACCAGAATGTGTACATACAATATACACAAGAATGTGTACATACCACATACACAGGGACAAATGAGCCCCGTACCTTGTGAATATAAAATACCCAGTGGTCAGAGACACCACGCAGCAGAGTGGCTGGGTGTGTGGGGTCTGCCTCTGGGTTTTAAATTCTGTCTTAGCTTGGTCACCTTGGTCAGGATTTAAACCTTCTAGGCCTCATTTTTCACAATCACAGGAAAAGGAGAGATATTACTATTTACCTCAGAGCTTTGCTGTGAGAACCAAATGAGCTACTATATGTAATACTTTTCTCAACAATTTCTGGCACATAGTGAGTGCTGTGTGTTAGTGCTTATCATCATCTTTGCTTTCCTCAACGTATCCACGTCATTCTATTATTTCAGATTGACAGTGATAATAAAAAGTCATGACACCGACCTTAACCTTTGTTCGACTGGAGGTCTATGAAATGCAAGCATCAGGATCTTGTGTTTTGTTACTCAGTTTTTTCCACAGGGAGGAAGAAACCTTTTTGAATGACTTTTTACACGGGCTCTATGTGGAAGAAACAGGATATTGGGCAATTTCACAGTAAAAGAAGCAATTTCCGTCTTAATGTTTATACATTCCAATAAATAGGCAATTAACATGATTTTGCTCATATAATAGAAAATGTAAAAGACGTTTTCTAGCTGAATCTGGTTTAAGAAATTTTTTTATGTTTATTTATTCTTGAGAGAGAGAGAGACAGAGTGTGAGTTGGGGAGGGGCAGAGAGAGGGAGACACAGAATCCGAAGCAGGTTCTAGGCTCTGAGATAACAACACAGAGCCTGATGCCGGGCTCAAACTCACAAGCTGTGAGATCACGACCTGAGATGAAGTCAAGCGCTTAACCGACTGAACCACCCAGGTGCCCCATAGCCAACTCTGGTTTTAAATAATGAAGAGTACTGTAAACTGTAACAAATTTATTTTATATATAGTTTAATATATTATATATTATAATGTATAATTATATTATGTTATGGTTATAATATATTATATATAGTATGTATTGTATTTTTTTATACATTATATTTTTTGTGAGAAAATACATGTTTTAGCTGCCTGGCACAATGCCTCTTTCCTACTGAACTCTTTATTATTTACTTATTTTCTTTTTAGTTGAGGTATAGTTGACACACTGTATTACATTCGTTTCAGATGCACAACATAGAGATTGCACAAGTCTATACCTTGTGCAGTGCTCACAAGTGCAGCTAAATCTGTCGCCACACAAGGCTATGACAATACCATTGACTACATTCGCTGTGTTGGACCTCTGTGCGTGATTAAAAGCAAACCATATACTTGCCAAATTTTCTGACTTCGTCACTTGAGAATATACATCTTACCCCAAGTCTTCCTTCCAGTCTGTGGATGCTCTGTGACTTCAGTAAGGGGATGAGATTAAACCCAGGCATTCCCTGTGATAAATCTTGTTCCTTCCAGTTCACAGACCCTCAAGGAAACAACCTTTATGGAGAATACTAAATTCCATCAAGACTATTGGAGTCATAGCTCCACCCAGGGGGTAAACGTAAGGAATGTTCTTGGATGTGGAAAGTTTCTTCCCCACTTGCCTGTGCGCCTCTCCCTCTCTCAAAAACAAACAAAAATGAACATAACATTTGCATATTCAATGGTTTATTTTTTACTGATGCATATAAACATACATTCTCAACCCAGAAAATTCTTCAAATTAAATATCTGGATGTTCTGATAGAAGTCTACATGATGATATTAAAAAGTCCTCTCTTAATTTAGGCTCTCTTAACTCATTCCAGTACAGTTATGGACTTTCTGTCAGGTTTTACTCTGAGTGTGAGACTACGTTCCGCCTTCTTCATTCTGCACAACATACAGTCATCAGCTCTCTGCTCTGAGGCTGCACCTTCCATGGTTACCAGCAATTATATTATTACTATGAAGTCCACTGGTTATAATTTCAATATTAGTGAATATTGCATTGTTTTAAACAAGGCATCATTTTATATTAAAAACCCATTTCCGATCTCATGCTAAGCCCTGTTTCTGCAGAAGACGGAACGAAATGTCTTCTTGTTGACCTAGAGTTTTATGCTTTTAAGAACAACATATGCAGGGTAAGTGGAAAGAGTCCGTTAGCCTATATTCATATTCTTAACTCTATGAATAGTAGAGCTTATTTTTTTCCAAGACGTCCCCAGCATACTCGGAGAACAGGAAATGCACTCTATTTTACTAACCTACAGAATAAGACTGTGGAAAGTATGGAACGCAAGAACATCCAATTAAAATTTGTCTTATGAGATGTTTCAGGGAGGAATTCAAAAGCCCTGCCTTTCAAACCTTAATGGTTTGCCTTAATTTGAATTACAACACACCGCTTAGTCCATCTTGTCTTGTCTCCTTTAATTTGATGATATTACTTGTGATACCAGAAAAAAATGTCTTATAGTGGAATTTTTAGCCTGCCCTCCAGTCCTGCCCCCAAGACTACTTAGCTAAGGTCAGGTCCATAGCCAGCTCTCAATATGTAATTTTGGATTAATAGATAAATTGAATGACACCTTGAAAGCTTTGGTCAGCGTCTCCTGTTTGGTGATTACAGGGTACAACCCAATCCCAGTTGGAAATTTGAAGTGTTCACTCTGTAACTTTTTAAGGCTATAAATTCTACCAGGATCACTGGTACTTTTTTAGCAGTCAGTACAGACCAGGTCTAAATAAATAGCATGTTTCAAGGGCCATGTGACATGTAAGACTACTATATTCCCAAGGCACTGGTTTGCTCACAGTCCACAGAGGGGCTGCCATCTGTTAATCCCCGTCTCTGCTCCTCGTTGCTAGCAGGACACGTCAGGAAAAAGCAGGAGACCACATCGATAGTGTGGTGTTGGCATAGCTCTTGCAGATCGACTCTGATGACAAAATCAGAAGCGCTCATATCCATGAGAAACAGACACTGCCAAGTCCCACTTGACCAAGGGACAACACACCTCATTTGAGCAGAGACAGATCATTATAGTTTTAACGGAGACCTCATGTGAATCTGCTATTGGTAAAGTATTGGTTAGGCATTGTGGGTACAGAAATCCCCTGTCAATATAGCAAAGATGTGGGAAACGTAGATATATACTCAAAGCATTTTTTCTTGTAGCTCTGTAAGGTATACAACTGCGTAAAAATTTTAGATAGATTAGAAATATTATTAGAAATAACTAGAAATTAGATAACTAATTTACTTTGCTATTTCAAATTTTCCATATTTCATTTTGGGTTCTGTGACAAAGCTATGCATTTACATTCTTCAGACCTTTTGTGTGTGTTTCTTTTAAGCAAAACAGTTATACTGTGCCCCTTCTATTTAGTCTTATGAAGAAGCAAATACATCTGAATTTTTTAGTGAATACTCTGATTACTTATTACAGCTTTACTGGATGTATTGGTATTTTCTAGATATATTCTAGATACTGGGATGGAGCACTTACTCGTTTACTGATCTTCAAGTGCTCTATGTATTCCATGCGTCCTACGCAATAAGGAAAGTTTATCACGTTTTCTCTTCTTTCCTTCGTGAATATATTATCCCTTTATATGCCCAAGACTGGTTTCAAGACTTCTTATCTACCGACTCACTTCATTTCTCTTTCTTCAAAAGGCTGATTTTTAAACCCCTTTCAACATTCCGAGCTCATGGAAGTCATGGAGCCCAAAACTGAGTTTATTTATTTATTTATGTGGGCTCCATGCCCAACGTGGAGCCCAACATGGGCCCCAAACTTACGACCCCAAGATCAAGACCTGAGCTGAAATCAAGAGTTGGACTCCCAACCAAATGAGCCACCCAGACATTCCCCAAAACTGAATTTATATTGAAGTGTTTTCTCACTGTCTTTTTAATTCTAGAAGGATCACTTTTCCAAAAGGATGCTTTTATGATGGTTCATATGGTAGGTTTAGAGGTGGATTTAGGGGACCAAGTGACCTGCAATACTGCTGCGTTCCCAGGTATTGGCTGGAGATTGGTCTACAAAAGGAGTTTTCATTTATTCCTGTTCCTATTGAGGAGAGCCATATGTCAGCCCATGGCTCAGACTTGAGTAGCCTCCATGAAAGAAATCCCTTCCTTTCCAATGTCTGCAGTAGAGCTTCCCACGTCTTTGTCACTCACAGGATAATCTGGTGAATGTGGCTCATCAAAAGAGATCTTTCTTGACACGCTAAGAAATGGCTGTTTACCGGGCGCTTAATTCAACTACTGATCATCATCTTCATATTCATTTCTGAGTGTACAATAGAGTGGTTTGGGAAAGATATGAATGGCTGTGACCTGTCTGCCAAATCTTTATAGCCAAAATCTCAGCCAAGGCATCATATCCATTTTTAAAATCAAGTGGAGACTAAGCTCTGCCCTCCACAGCCCTGCGCATTAAACCACACCTGCCTCCTCTTTGGTTGGGAACCGGTGTCTTCTTGCGTCCCACTCCCATATTGTGCCTCAGGACCTAATCCATGGTGTTTGGAAAGAGAGGTTCAGCGCATGCAGTAGGCTTTAAAAGTCTTATTTCTTGAGGATTTATTTGGCCTCCAATAAAAGAGTTAGCTGATCACTTCAAAGGGATCCATAGATGTCACTATCTTGGAAGCCCATCAAGGTTCTGGATTGAGCCTCTGATCTGCACAGGATCTCACAGCAGGAGGACTGGCTCACACTGACCAGACCACTGGACAGAGCTCTGCAGACCTGAGGGCCATGGAGCAAATCTTTAATGCGAATTCCAAGGAAAGTACACCCAGGGCATCAGGACCCAAAAGCGCACCAGCACACCTAGCAGGGAAAGCGGACAGGAAGGAGTCTCGCCTCTAGCACAAGCCATAGAAACGATCCATTTCAGATCTTGAGAGGCGCGTGTAGATTTATAGACACAGCCACAAAGGGTGGTAGGAACCACCGAGCTAAGAGACCTGAGAGGCAGGTGGCCAGAAGAGTGTGGGGGCAGGGCCTTGGAGGGCATGGCACGTTTAGTGGCCCCGCAGGCCACCCTCCACAGCCCGAGAGCACAGAGTGAAAAGGGGCACAGACAGACATGAGCTGCCTGGCCAGATAAACCAAGTCACAAATCTCTGGGTCCATTAAGGAGCTCCAGCTTCTTCCTGAGTGCTGTGCGGAGGCCTGGAGAGATTCCAAGTGGTGCAGTGAAATAATCAAATTAATTATGGAAAGATTACTCTAAGCTCAGTGTGGAGAACAGCACGGAGGAGGAGTCCGTGCCTGAAGTCACAAAATGAGGTCTGGTGTGATGATGGTGGCGACAAAAATCAAGAGGTGTGGGGCTCAGTCAGCTAAGCATCCAACTTTTGTTTAGGCTCAGGTCATGATCTCAAGGTTCATGGGTTCAGGCCCCACATAGGGTGCTGTGCTGACAGTGCAGAGCCTACTTGGGATTGTCTCAACCTTTCTGCCCCTCTCCTGCTCCCTTTCACACTCTCTCCCTTTCTCTCTCTCAAAATAAATTAATAAACATTTTTTTAAAATCAAGAGTTACGAGCAGGTATTAGAGATATTTAGGAGGTGGGCTCACAGGACCTGGAGATTGAAGAGCTGAGGCACAGAGCAGAAGGGGGGGTCTGGTGTGACTCCCAGATTTCTCACGCTTGCGTCTCCCCAAGAGGAAGCTGCCAAATCCCACTGTGGATCCGCAGCGCCTGAGAGGATAAGGTATTGAGACAGAGACTGGTAGACTATTTCAAGGTAGACCAGATGCCAGAGAGAGAGACAGAGAGGTGCTTTGGAAACAAAGAATTTAGCGTCTCTGGTTTAAAGATGACCATTGAATACTCCTAAGAGTGGGTGATTGCCCAGGAAGAATGTGTGGAGGAAAGTTTAGAACACAGGCCTGCGGGGTATCAACATTTTGCGGAGTGCCAGAGAAAGCAAACAACAGTGACAAGGAACCACAGGTGCAGACCCAGGAGGCGTGGCCGGGGGAGGGGCTACCGAGGCCCCAGAGTCGGGAGCTCTGAGCCAGTGCTGGCATTGAACGGAGGAGCTTAATCAGTAGCGTTCAAAGCTGCCGAGGGGTCAGATAAGAAAATAACCTATTTCATCAGCTGGGTTTATCATCAGAGCAGCCGCATTGCTCAGAAAGAGCAGCTTCTGGGGAGAGGTTGGGGCTGACGCCACACCAGAGCGAGGGGAGGGAAAAGATGAGAGGAAGCAGGGGGGAGCCAGGCAGGTGTGATTGAGGAGGAGAAGGAAAGGGAGAAACAGACCCGGCTTTGTGTCCCTTGGATAGCACTAGAAACACAAGTGCTGGCTGGTGTTTTCTGAGCCCCGTGCGGGTCATCTTTGGATGGAACATTCTCGCTTTAGGAGAAAGCTCCACGGAGTTGCTTTGCTTTTTTGTCATCTATAGCATCTCCTGTGTGTCCACAGACTCCCACAATAGCTCCCCGGCTGGCAGTCTGGTGCGGTCGCACCCCCTCTTCTGACCTGCTCCCTCTCGTGTGCGGAACGAGCCGGGGGCTCCGGGCTGGCGGTGAGCACAGGTTGGGTGGACTTCAAAATGTAGGGCAGCCCCAGGAAACAAGGAGGCTCTGAAGTTCCGAAGGGGAATAGACCAAGTGTTAGAGCGGGATCCCAAAGTGGGTCACCACCAGAAACTGGAAGATATTTGCATCTTGTTTAGGAAATGGAGCCAAGACGTAGCCCCGGAGGACAAGGCGTTCGGACATTGGAGGATCAAGGAGCCTGATGCTCAGAACGTCGTCCGTCTCCTAACATGTCCCTCACTGGCCTTAGCTCATCGTTAGGCAGGGGTTTGTTTTCTTGTTTTTCTCTTAGAATACATTAGTATTTCCAGTTTCTGGGTGCAATGTGCTTTAATGAGACACGGACACAAATAAAGAGGAAAGCAGACTTTGAGACACAGGACCGTGAACATTTATTGTGACTTCTACCTCTATTTACATTGCAACGGCATGCCGCATGCATCAAAGTGCGCCGGCCTGAGGCGCTTGCTACAGCAGACGATTGCTTACATAACCAATTATTTCACCCTCACAAACTCAAAACTCAGGCCACTAATGCATTAGAGCTGACAGAAAAGGATCTAATAAAAGGTATCAACACATGTCGTAAATGTAGAAAGAATCTGTCCTTGCTAATGCTTGGGGAAATAGGAGAGCGACCTTCTAATATGAAGATGACAACCATTTTCCAATACCTGACGTTTCTCTTAATAGTAAAAAATTGTAACCAGCATGACATTTTTTTCAGCAGGCCAATGTGTATTTGCAATATCAATCTGCTATCTAGCTCTGAAACATAGATATAGATTGGGGGAGGGAGGCAAGCATATTTTTTAAAAAATGAGAATCCCGGCTTCTATTGGAAATCTATTAATCTCATGTATTTTTGAAAGGCTGTCCACAGGCCAAATGGAATGTCCAGAACCGAGAAAGGTAATGGGGGTCTGACACGGCATATTCCACCGGTCATTTATAATAGCTATTAACTATGATTATTCAGGGTGCCATGTCTAACAAAATGGTGACTGTTTTAGGCTCATCCTTATAGCCACATAAAGCATGCCCTTCCAGAGCCCATTGCTTAACATCACTTCCCATAATTGGGAAGCCGACCCCCCCCACACACACACACATCTTGAGATGTTTTGGCTCAACTGCACAAGTGCCATTACAACCAAAACTTTGTGGGACATGAAAAATTATCTTGAAAACACATCATTCTTCATCATGAATCTAGAGATGAGTTCTGTAGACCAGGCTCCCTTGGATTGCCCCTCCTCTCCTCTCACTTTGCTGTCCTCCATCACATCTCCAAATAGGTCAATGTCACCAGGGGTTGGGAGTGCAGTGAAGACCCCAAAGGCCAGTCTGAGGGGCAGGTGGGGCAGCTCACGACAGCCCATTGTGTGGAATTACAGGGGAAAGCCTCTGGAATGCAGTCCCGAAATGAAGTGACCTTCCGGGGGTAAAAAGATGTTAGGAATGAACATTGCTCAGTTGATGCCTTCCAGTGTGGTGGTGCATTATTAAAACAACGGTCTGGAAGTCAGGGATTTGAGGTCACCATCACGTATGATCTTTCTAAGCCCCCATCCACTGTAAAATGAGAGGCTCAGAAAGACCACCGCTAGAACCTCTCCAGTCCAGAATGGCCCCTCAGTGACTCCAGAGATGTGCACCTGTTCATGCAGCGGCCACTTCCCACATCCCCTCGAGGGGTGGGGCATCTCCCCTTCCCATCCCCTCGAGGGGTGGGGCATCTCCCCTTCCCAGAGTTCCCACTGCTGGTCTAGCTGAACTCCATTTGTTTGCTGCTATAATCTCCCTGCACTTGTTTCTTTATCTGTAAAATATTTCCCGAACGCTTCTCCAAGCCTTCATTGGGCAACAAATAACAAGTGAGAAAGTGGTTTGGGAGGAAAGGAGATTATCGTAACCGAGATAGTAAGTAAAAATGGCATTGTCCTTTAGGCCATTTTAATCATTTAGTCTGTGCCCTTTGCAGACCGTAACTTGAGAATGTTGCCTATTTGCTGTCAAGCAAGGTTTTTGTGCAGTGGTCATCTCCCCGGGGCACAGGGTGGAGGTGAGCGTGTGGGCGAGGAGGTCATTTGAGGTGCCCTTCATGAGCATAATGACCTGGCAAGCGGTACTCTCCAGACACCAAAGAGTCCATGCCCTCAGGGTGGGTGTGGGTGGATGTACTTCAGCCACTAGTTTGCCTCCTTACACGTGGTTTTGTTTCTTTCCCAAACGATTGGTCAGTAATCATTTATTCTGTTTAGTGACATCTAGAAAAGCGATTACCTACTACTTCTCTCTAGAGAAGGCGAGGCCGTCATAAGAAAAGATTGCTGTCCTTTATACTGCAGAGTTTGTGTAAAAGGAGATAACTCTATTTACTTTTTTTCATGTGCTTTTGTTTGAAAAGCCTTGAGTACTTTAACAAATTAATCATTTTGTTTCGGTAGCTTTGTGCCACTGAAAACTCTCCAATGTTCTCAGCCTCCCTTCCTCAGAAACTTCTAAAAGGCCACCGGCAAGTATCTTAGAGCCTCTGATTTCTCTCACTGTCCTACCAAGGACCCTTCTCACAGCACACTGGCACCAGCTGACTCAATTCCAGCTCAAATGTTCCTGGTTAGAGAGGACTCAGTACCTCACAACACAGCCCAGTGTATTTCTGCACATCTCTTGGGCAAGCAAGCGCTTCAGCCCCCGCCAGCACGCACTTGTCTGCCTTCCCTTTGGTCTCTGTCCTCTGATTTCACATTTAAAAAACATTGGCGTGAGCACACAGCAGCAATGCCCTCAAAGTCAACAGGAATGGCCTCCCCTTTCTTTCTGCCCACGATGCTTTCCCCGATGGCTTTCCGACATACCGGATCCCCAGAACTAAAATTTTGGAAGATGTTGAAGGCTCAGAGGAGGAATCTCCTGTCGCCTTTGGAAAGTCTCAGAGCTAGTTAATAAGAACTAATGATGCATGGAAACCTGGCTGGAGAGATTGTTATTGCCTCTCAGGCAAGACTATGCTCAAGGCCCAGAGTCTTGAGCATTTTTGTCCATAGCTATGACCTGATATTTATAAAAACTGCTTTGATTATTTACTAGGTCTTTAAATTTAAAAAAAAAAAAAAAAACCTGCCAAAGAAATATAGCTGAAATAGCATGGAAGGAACCAGAATAAAAATGGATCCATTCCAGTCAGGTAATGCTGAGGAGCCTGATTGCAAAGAGAACGTGCGTATTTCCCAAGAGGCTCCAATCTGTGATACCCCGTCATCTGTGAGAGGGGACAGGGTCTTGGTGAAGACGTGTTTACCAGGTACAGGAAATGACTTGCTATCCAGAAGCCACTTTAATTTGACAAACTGTGCAAAAGCAAAGTAGGAGGCAGAATGGAGAGGAGACTCTGACCCATAAAAACGCGTGCAACTTTCTGAAATGGCACAGAGGTATTCCCTAATGGCAAAGAGGTCACTCTGCTTTTTTACAAAATCTCAGAAACATGGAGAATGTGAACACTCCTTGTAATGGAATATTATTGTTGTTAGAACCATATACATACTCAACTTCCCCTGGTACTGAGAAAAGGAAATTAAAACCAAGAATCATAAGACAGACAGTGCCATTCTTAGATGATGGCTTGGTTATATCATAAATGTCATATATCATATTACATATTATGTCCCATTGCACAGATACCAATGGTATTTTGCAAAACAATCTGCAACTGCCCCCAAAGTATGGAAACCACTTTACTTTTCTTTCTTCTGAGACTTCATGATTTTGACCTCTTTCTGACAGCTTGAGGGCACTGTCCCCACCTGCCACCTCTGTCCCCATGACTCTCAATCACAAACCCCCACCTGTTGTTTCCACATTGAAGTTTAAGAAATCTTAGGGGTTCCCTCAACTATTGTAATACTTTTTTCTAATATACACTTTTATGTAAAGACCTATGAGAGTACCAATTATTTGTATATTTTCCTGTCAAGTTTTAAGGAATTATAAACCCTTATAAATGAATTACTGAAGACAGCCAATTAATTACTCTTAGCGGTCTAATCTTAATTCTGAATTTCACATGCATCCCATTTTACCCCCACTGAGGCACCGTTGATCAAAGACTAAAGTTCCATTTTGATCAAAGTAATACAAAATGATGAATAAAATTTCACTACCAAACGAACATTGGCCAGGCACACGCAATTCAATGCTGATGTCAGACTGATTCACAAACTCCCTTGTGATTTTAGAAGTTCTTCTGGAAAAACATTTTCAGATTAAGCACAGCATAGTTTTGAAGAGTGCGGGATTTGGAACCCTACAAAATGTGGGTTTGAATTCTGGATTTTTAAATTTATTTCCATGACTCATTATCATTTGTATGCAAACCATGACTGGTGGGTACCTTTGAGGTGTGTGCTGAGAATTACATGGAGAAAAAAGTTTGTAACATGCTTAGAACAGAGTATATCAACCAAAGTTGATAAATACTAGGTGTGGCTCTTGGTACTGTTGTCAAATGTTTATGATCTCTTATCTCCTGGTGTACGTTTAACTGTAAACCATCAGGTTTCTAGGGAAGGCATAGTTGACAAAATCTTACCTGACTATCGTTAACCCTAGCGACAGACAGACAGACAGCAGCCACCCGTGCTGGTGGTCTGGGAAACACCTGCATCACAATAATCTCTTCTGTCCATGGGTACTTCCATCATTGTTTTCTTGGGATTGAGGTGCGCCTTGTTTCCTTAGGCAAGAAGGGGCATTTTTTTCAATATTTATTTTCCTAAATAGCTGTCAAAAACAAAGAGGTAAATGAAGTATTAATCATCTCACATCTTATGAAATTAACTGAACACTTAACATACATTCTTATGGATCTCACAGCATCTCAAAGGCCCAGGTTGTGGTTCCGATGCGTTGCAATAGCAACGCACATTAGGGCTGACCTAGCTCGGGTGTTTCCGGGCTTCGGGACGATGAGGTTTTTAATGCACTTGATGTGAGTCATCAATGTAAATGCCCACGGCTCCTTGCTTTGTGCGTCTGGAGTGGAAACTCTCGCTGGTGGCCTTGGTTGCAGGGGACACAGCGCCACCTAGTGCCCATTGGAAGCATAGCTGGAGGAACTCCATGCTCAGAACAGACTCCCTTCCAACGCGGGTCTGTAACAGTTTTTTTGTTTTTTGTGTTTTTTGTTTTTTTATTTCCTTCTGTATCCCTGGACTTTGGAACTTTGGGTTCCGATGAACTCCCACTATTTTTCAAATGAGCTTCGTCAAACCAAGCACCACATCACCTTTTGCATTCTCTGAAAGGCTCCATCCAGCCATCTTTGGCTCTGTTGCAGACTTCTGTGGCTATATTGCTATCACTTGCAGCTGGCATTGTGTAACAAAGAACGTTCTGGAAACGAGAGTTTCCTTCTGATCCACTTGGCACCACGGCATGCTCCTCACGGTACGGCATGTCCTGTATGAGACACAGAACTCATGTCATCCCTCCCGATTTTTGATTCTTCTCTTTTTTCAGATTGTCTACAAAGCCTGGCTGTGTTCCCAGTACTTTGAAGTCGCACAGTTTAACTGCAGAAAGACAATTCCTTGCAAGCAATACTGTTTGGAGGTTCAGACGAGGTGTCCGTTCATATTGCCCGACAACGATGAAGTCATTTACGGGGGACTCTCCAGTTTCATCTGTACAGGTACAGTGCAGGGCGGGGGGCTTGTCACTCGGCCGCTCCTGGTCTCTGCTCTCCTAGGTGATGTTTACTCGCTTTGTCTTTGCCTTCTACTGATGTCACCTTGAAGACATCCCTGGTAGTTTCCTGCGCTTTCCTTCATCGAAGCCCCGAACAAACTTGGTTTGGAAAGATCACATTATCAATAGGGGACCTGTGACCCATGGTCATGTACTTTGCAGAAGGATACTCCTGAGGGGAACGTGTTAGCAATCATGAGATAGGCTTCAACTTGACTTAGAGTAGTTGAAGTTGGATTCTGCCTGACGCTTTGCATTACCTAAGAACAGATGATATGTCAAGGCCAGGAAAGTTATGCTGCTTCTTCAGACGGCTAATGTGCACATGTCTCCACGTCTGTTTTCTGAGTTTTATGTTACTTTATCTTAAATAGGTGTCAACAGCATAAAGAACTGTCTACCTAAGTTATTCGTGTGTGTGTGTGTGTGTGTGTGTGTGTGTGTGTGTGTGTGTGTTCGAGACACACAATAGAGGCTAGATATAATTTTTTCTTATCTTCCTCATTAACAGTGTTTACCTCTTTGAGCACATCACTCAGACTGGGCCAAACGACAATATCAGCATTCAACTTTTGGGTATTTATAAGCATTACATAAATTAGACACAGTAAGATGTAAAGGATAAGAGTAAATTGTCTTTTTTTTTTTTTCTTTAAATAAATGGCGAGTAGGCCCACAAGTGAGGACAAGACAGCCATGGTGATGTGATAGAGTTACCTCGGCACAAAAAGTGCTACATGCATCCTTGTCACTAGAGGTCTTCAGGTGAGGCAGGGTTAGTTTTCAAGTTTTAAAGAGAAAACTCTATCAGACATATCCGAAAATGTGAAAAGCTCCTTCCTTCTTCTATTAGACCTTATGAACCCTTCTCCAAGAGTGACCCCTTGAGATGCTTGGCATGAGAGTTTATCAAATTATTTCCAGACCGCATATCCATATTCCTATCCACTGGCCATCCTGTTCTAAGTCGAAGTGAGGAGTGATCAGGAGAGACACTCAACCAAATTTCTCCCCTAAGAATCTGCCTTAAGAACTGGATGAGTATTTCTTGTGCTGTCCGGTCTTGTGGGAAGAACCTCTAAGTGACGGTTATGAGATATAGCCTTTTGTCCTATTTCTATGCATTCTCTCTGGGCCATTGCGTGGCTCCCAAGCGTGTTTGCTATGAGGGTTATGGATAAGAGAGAAGCACGATACATCTTCAATAGCCAATAGCCACTGTACCTAAGAAAATGATTTGTAGAATGTAAATGAGGATTTCCAAATCATTTTTGTTATTCACTGATTGAATGCTGAGACCATTTTCCCAGCTCTTATCTGATGGGAAGACAGAGCAAGAGTGAGAGAGAGTGAGACAGAGAGGAATAGAGACAGAAAATGAAAGGGGAGGAAGATGGGGGATGGAGGGAAGGGAAGGGAAGGAAGGAAGGGAGAAAGAAAGAAAGAAAGAAAGAATTAAATTAGTATCATCTCTCTTTAATTGAGCCCAAATTCACCAGACACAGGCTATTAATTTACTTGACACTCACATAAAACTTTCCATAAATGGTCATCAAGATACAATTTTCAGCTCTTAACTCTGTAGTCAGTCAGGATGCAACACTATTACAGTGTCATTGACCATATTCCTATGCTGTGCCTTTTATTTCTGTGACTTACTCTTTCCATAACTGGAAGTCTGCACCCCCCACTCTCCTTCCCCCATTTTGTCCACGCCCCCCTCCCCAACACACACCCCTGCCATCTGGCAACCATCAGTTTATTCTTTGTATTTAAAAGTCTGTTTCTGCTTTCGTTTGTTTGTTTGGTTGGTTGGTTGTTTGGTTGGTTGGTTGGTTGGTTGGGTTTTGGATTCCACATCTGAGTGAAACCATATGGTGTTTGTCTTCTACCTTATATTCTTAATTGCCTTTGAGTTTTGTAAATTCAGCTTTTTTATAGTCATAGCTGTATCACCACAGGAAAGAGACAGGAAAAGGGAGACGTGTCACTGGGTCTGAGCAGATGCCATGGACCCTAGATTTCTGGGAGAATGCCATCCTTGAATACCCAGAACCTAACTCTTCATTCACCACTCAGTTGGGCTTTTTTGTTCCTTTCATTATTCACCTTCTCAAAAATGTGCAGAATAAATTCTGAAGGCATTTGACCGTGAAGTTCTACAAAATGTTTTGACAAAACAGATGCTAAGCCTCAGATTGAGCTCCTTTTCTAAGATGTGACCCAGCCCTTCTTGAAGAATTCTTCTCTCTCTTGGTAACTCACAGTAAGCATACCCCCTCAGATGTCCGTTGAATTTGCTGCTGGACCTGAACAAGAGAGATGTTTCCAAACATGACCCTCAAAATAACACCTTTCTGAGAAGAAGTTAACTCAGAGAACAGTTCCCACGGGCCACCGGTCAAACCTAAGGAGCTAAGTGGCTTGACACACTTCTAGAGAAACTAGTAAGATCTTTATATGTATAGCATTTATTTGCAAACATTGTCATACAATTTTTGGTGGCTCATCTCTTGCAGATGGACATGAAGGTCCAAATAACATGTTTTAGATGGAATGAATGAGAGTCATCTCAAGTGCCTTTATGCATTTTGAATGAAGTGTCTTCTGTACTCAGGCAGAATTAGACTATGTAGTAGAGACTATGGTAGAGAAATAGGAATATTTTTTCTTTAAAAATTTTTTTAATGTTTTATTTATTTCTGAGAAAGAGAGAGACAGCATGAGCAGGGGAGAGTCAGAGAAGGAGGGACATACAGAATCTGGAACAGGTTCTAGGCTCTGAGCTGTCAGCACAGAGCCCGGTGCGGGGCACGAACCCACGAAGTGTGAGATCATGACCTGAGCTGAAGTCGGACACTTAACTGGCTGAGCCACCAGGTGCCCCAAGAATATTTTTTTCTTGTTTCCCAGTTGGCTGCCGATAACCTAAGGCCAAGTGGAACAGTAAGCTCACAGCGACTTTACATGCTCACAAGTAGCGGTGGACTTTCTGAGCCCCTCCCTTATTGAAATAGGTAGAATGACAGTCACTGAACGCCGTTCTATTAGAAGGAATCTTAATCTTGCCTTCGGTCATTCCTCATCGTTGTTTTAATTTAATGGTTTCGTTCCGTCTTTTAGAGTGAAAAATATAATCATTTCTCATCAACAGTTGAATGAGTAGATGGAGTTTCCTTCAAATTCGACATATTTAATTACAGAGGTTTCCTTTCTATTGGAAATACATCCAGTTCACCGATTCCAGAAGAATAGAGATCCCTCTAGAATCACCCTCAAAACAAGTGCCCAGGAAGCACATCCCTCTGCATGGTTTGCTGCCAGATGCTGTCTGAGTGACGATCAATTTTGTTCAAGGTTCTTCTCCATGGTAACAAAGCAGGGATGTTGTGATGGCTTTTCCGGAGAGTCCTCTGCACCCAGCTGTTTAGGGATGTGGGAGGATAGGACACCCGGTCCTTACCCTCCTGTGTGCTATTATTACCCACCTACTGACACTCAGCATTCTGTTATCTGCCCAAAAAGGGCGTCTCAGCCCCTCGGTTCAGTTTTGGCAACAGTTTTGGTAGCAGGTATTAGGTTCGGTGTTTAGCACATCGCGCTTTCTGTGGTTTACGTGACTTACCCATCTCCTGCGCTCGAATGTATTCAATGTTTAGGGCTCGATCACCTGCTTCTTCATGTGTCTGCGATCCTTAGCAAGCCCATCACTTAGGAAAGAAAGTGGAGTATCCGATAATGCTTGTCTACTGCCTTGCACTGTCTTTGCCCGGGGATGCTACAGAAGGTCATGACCAAATGTTCTAACCACAAAAGTAGGTGACAAGAACAGTCCCTCCTCCTATGTTTAATTCTGATTCTGTTTTAGGAAATAAAGGCAAGACGCTTTGCCTCAGATGGCTCTTGGCTTTTTTTTTTTTTCTGTTAAGGAATAAAACTGACACATTACTGAAGGGGGATTTGAAAAATTAATTAGGGAGAAATCCCGAGGTGCTGCCAGGGTGAAATCTGCTTTTTCCTGTGAGGCATTGTTGAGCTAAAACTTCTCAAGGTGGGCTCCGCTCCCAAGCTCAGCGCACATAAGGCACTGCTATTTCAGAAACGCGGCTTCTTCATCTTCCAAGTGCAAGGGTGGAGATGCTCGTAGGTTCTGTATGTCAACCCATCACTGCGGTAATTATGTGGGTTTCCCTCTGCACCCTCCCTCGCCTTATTCCAGAATCCCCGAGAGAAATCCTTGATTGCTTACCTGTAAGAGTGAGCCAACATTAGGAAAACAGAAGTAGCGGAGGATCAGAGGCTGTGGGTGCTATGGTAACAAACATGAGAATTACCACTTGATTGATAGATAAAATAGAGTCGACAAGCTTTGCTGCTGTATTTTTCATAAACTGTTGAAAGCAAAAAAAAAGTAAAGTTGGTCTGCTGGGGGTTGCTGACAATGGAGATAAAACATATTTTTAGAAATCTGTGTAAATTCTGCATTTCATTCTTTTGGCTGTGACAAGAATCAGGTTATGTTTCGGTCTCTGGAGGGAACTCGGTGGGCTGTTGGTGCTGGTTGACAGGGATGATTACAAGTGATGGGGGACGGGCTCCCCCTGGTGGCGCGGATGCGCTACTGCAGAAGGAGGTGGCGGAGGCGGAGAAAGGGAGGAAATACTTTGATATGCATATCGTTCAAATTAGAGACGAATTTTTTTTCATGTCGCCTGTCTTATAACCCACATGAGAACATTCATAACTGGGAAGGATGATTTCCAAACCCCAGTCCTGACATGACTAGGGGCTGTTACAGTTTTTTTTCCCCCAACAACTTACAAGATCTCCTAATTAAAGGAGCATTTTAGTAGAAAAACCTGCTACCCATAGGTTTTCATTTGCACACCTCTGCTATTGTAAATTTCTGTATTTTCCTCAGTGTGTGAGTGTGTTTCACCATTTTCTAGAACGTGGTGGAGGGCGAGTTCTGAGAAAAGAACGACTATGCTTTGGTTATAATGCCATTTAATGTCCCCAGGCAGCTCCTAATCAATGTATAAAGAATCAGGCCGAAAGAGGAATGTGAAGGGACGTGGCCTGACCAGAACAAAATAAAGAAATACGAAACTGGGTTATTAAAAAAATTACCTAAGTAGAATGTAATGACTTGGTGTGTCTGGAACATCTTCTTCCATTAAAAGATCGTAGTCCTTGAGGCTTAGTCAACTTCATGCATTCAGATCCGAGTTCAGGCCTTCATCCTCAAAGCTGTTTTTCCGGATTCCATTCCGACATATTCCCCATAGCTCACGTTTACCTCGAGCAAGGATAATGCAGGGAAGAGGCGCCTGGATTCTGCCCATAACTGGGAATTTTGGAAAGTCACGCCCTGCGGAAGGTTTCCATTTCCTCGTCTCTGCAGAGTCAGAATCAGAATCCGGAGCAGAATGAAGAGTCCACGCTCGCTCGTGTTGGGGCAGAAAGACCCCTGGGTCCTGAGCGGTCCCTGGGGAACTGGTGGGTAAGCGCATCTAGCTCCAGCGTTGTTGATAGGGGTGA
The DNA here is from genome assembly GCA_017311185.1 of Proteles cristata cristata. Classification (NCBI taxonomy): domain Eukaryota; kingdom Metazoa; phylum Chordata; class Mammalia; order Carnivora; family Hyaenidae; genus Proteles; species Proteles cristata. Next base: position 236,948 of record JAESUZ010000278.1, on the reverse strand, counting down.
ACAACCCTGGGCCAGCCTGCTCGCCCACACAAACTGGAGAGGTTCTAAGGGAGCTCAAGGTGCCCTTCCCTGTTCCTCCATCGGTGTTGCCTCGCCTGATCGAAGAGAAGAACTTAAAGGGATTTGATTGGGAAAAGTTGAGGAACCAGCCTACGAAGTGTGCTGACTGCTTCATAGAGTCACCGAGGGCCGAGCCCGTGGCCCTTTCCTGGCCTGTCACCAGGTAATCCAGCTTTGCAGACGGACTGAGCAGAAAGCTGGCCTCTTTGGTGCCAGGGAAGCTGCTCGTGACGTTAGCCCTGCGGCCCAAGTGAGCCTTCCTGAACCCAACTGCTGTGTCTAGTCCTCTCCGAACCACCTAGGCTGGATGGCCTCCCGTTGCCCGAGCCAGAACGTTCAGCGCTGCCGTAGCAGAGGGGCAGTGCCAGGCTCCCGGAACGCGAGTAGGTTAGTCTGAGCTGAGGCAGAAGTTGAATCAAAATGTCGGAGAGTTTTCTCTAGACTGAGAAGGGGGTTGAAATATACAGCCTTCTCCGGATTCCCCAGAACTCTGCGTGACGGATAGGACTGCGACGCGCGTCTAAGTGCTAGGAGAGCAAGGGAAGAATCTTAATTCTGGAATTTGAGTTTCACAAGGGTTGGGCAAAGAGGGGTTTCCCAGAACAGGTGAAATCTTACTTAGCGAAGGTGTGTGCCAGCTTTGCTTTCAGTGAAACGTCTCTGTGAATTATTTATATCGGCCTTGTAGCTGTTGGGGATATTGACCTGCTTTCGGAATCGCAATGACCTCAGGATTATAGAGCCAGTCAGTTGTGGACCCAGCCTGAGTTAGAGAGGTCACGTAGTCTCATGTTGCTCGTACAGAGGATTATACAGAGGCTTCCCCCCTACATCCCCGCCCCCCAAAAAGAAACACTGTTATTCCAGAAACAAGGATAGATCCACATTCCCTGGCTATTAGTCCAGTGTTTCTGTTACTAGTACAACAGGAAATGACCAGTGGGTGTATCCTGAGATTTGCCGGTAAGCTGTTGTTTCCTTACCGCAAAACAGCTGGACAAAGCCAACCCGTAGGGGAGAGAGAAGATGGATTGCAGCTCCCAGTCTGTACCACATGGTCTTTGCGTCCTGGCTTCGCAATATCACATATCACATTAAAAGTGAGCAGCAATATCACATATCACATTAAAAATGAGCATTACAAGGATTCTCCACCCAGACAATTTTTTCTGATCAAAGAAAAGAGAACTGTCATGTTCTGTTCTCTGGAAAGCATGTTTAGATGCCTAGCTTTTTTTTTCCGTTTAATTTTTTTAATGTTTATTTATTTTTGGGAGAGGGAAAGACAGAAGACGAGCAGGGGAGGGGCTGAGAGAGAAGGAGCAGAGACACAGGGAGACACAGAATTAGAAGCAGGCTTCAGGCTCTGAGCTGTCAGCACAGAGCCTGACACGGGACTCGAAACCAAGAGCCTCGAGATCATGACCTGAGCTGAAGTCAGACACTTAACCGATGGCTAGCTTTTTCAGGTTAAATACGACTTTTAGATTGTTTACATACAAACATGCACACGTATTAAAGCGAAGGGTCATGACAAAGACCCAGGGTCTGAAATGTTTGCGTAAATAGCATTGCCAACCTAAACGACCTTCTTCTGCTGTGGGTTTGGCCATAAGTGCTTGTTTGTGTCCCCATGAAGAAATAATGTGTTACATCATTTTAGAAAGGAAAATGAACCAATTTTTCTCAATTTTGAACTCTTGTGGGTTTTTTTAATGTTTGGCTTGAAATTACCAAATGAGATGGGTATTGTTCATCATTATTTCTGATTTATCAGGTTATCATAATACCTACTCTTTAAAAAGAAGAACATCAGCACACATCTTCAATGTGCAGTTTCTTCAACTTAGTATAATTTAGAAACTCAGTTTTATACCCATGATGCAGTCATGGTTGAAAATAGTTTTTAAAATGTTCTTTGAAAATAATTTTCATTCTCCTTATGCTTTAGGAGATTTATCCAAATGTGTAAGTGTGCACACACATGCACACACACACACAGACATACAGCTGTATACATAATATGTCACATATCATTAATTTGTATATACAAGTCACATGTATAATTTAAATACACATATAATTTAAAAAGTCAAATTTCACAAGTAACACAGATAATAAGAGGAAATATATTTAAAGATCAAAGCTTGGTTTTTAAGCATGGCTTGAAAATGAGCTTTAATGCCAGTTCCAAAAACAGAAGTGAGTCCAATTGAGGAAAGACAGCATGGATGGAATTAATGTTTACCCTCCCCAAAGCAAGGATTGAAAATACAAAGCCCAGTTGAGAATAAATCTTCAAGGATGCTATTTAAGACGGTAGTTTCATGGCCTTTATTACCTTATAGTTTGTGAGAGGGGCCCAAAGCACTGGCTTCACCACAACACTCATTCCTTTGTTTACTCTCCCCAAGCGAGGGTTGAAAATTCAAAGCCCAGTTGAGAATAAATCTTCAAGGATGCTATTTAAGACGGTAGTTTCATGGCCTTTATTACCTTATAGTTTGCGAGAGGGGCCCAAAGCACTGGCTTCAGCACAACACTCATTCCTTCCAGTACGTGTAGGGTTCACGGTAACCCTCACTGGAATTCTCTCCTGACTGAACATTTCATTATGAAAGGGGGAAGAAAATGCTTAGCTAATTTGGGACATTTGCCATGATTCAGCCTTTCTCTGCGTACGTGGGGCTCGGAAAGCCCCAGAAAGTCCAGCTTCCTCCCCTACCTTCAGGAGCAAACATTGCAAGAGAAATTAAAATAATTCCAACCACAAGAGAAATAATTGTCCAGAGATAGGATCTATTTCTTATTGCATTACAAATTCTTACAGAGATTGCTTAAGAATGTGGAGTCCCATTTTGAACCGTGCAGAACCAAAGACTGATCTTGTCCAAGGGCAATTATTAGGTGCACGTACGTAGATAAAAGCAACATCTTGGCCACACACAGTGTGTTTTAAAGGCCAGTTGTCAGGAGCTGGATACAAAGTTCTCCCTAGCCACCTCTTCTCTTCCAGTCCCTACCTGCTGAGATGGTGGGGTGACATTTTCACCGCGTCCCACGTCCGCATCCCCTCAGTACTCTTCCGTCTCTTAGTGAATGTGGAGTTTCCACCAACTGCCTCCATGAATAGGAGCAAAGTCCCTATGGCCACACTGAGGTCACTGAGACTAAAGCCTCTATTATAGGTTTGAAATAAATAAATTGTAGTTACTTATGTCTGAATCGGTGATACATGCATAGGGCCCAATATTTGAAAGATACTAAGGAGTGAAAATTAAGCCAATACCTTACCCCCCTCCAGCCGGCAACACAGCCATCAGCTAGCGAAGTTTCGTTACCCAATCAGTTCTGAAGTAATGGCATCGAGGTGATCTCTAATCTGTTATTAAGTCCTTCCCTCCACTTGCGATGGCTCCTGTGGGGTCCATGCCGTACCGGGAGGTGGAGGTGGCTTTGCTGGGCCAGAGGGCCTGTGTGGTGAGCGTTTGGAAGACACTTGCCGTGTCCCCATGCAGGGCAAGGATCATCCCTCTGTCAGAGCATGCCTGCCCTGAGGTGGTCCTTAGGCTCCCGCACAGGGCTGGACCCGACCCCTGTGACCCATCGTCCTCACCGGCCTCGCTTGCCATCTCGTCTTTGGAGCCCAGGTCTCTGGATGCCACCCAGCGAGAGCGCCCCCCTGCCCAGCTCAGCCTTCTCCGTGCCCTCAGCTGACTAATGCGTTGGCACCTGTCATCCCCTCAGGAGGCCCTGACAGCCCAGGTTTGGGGGGTATGTTTTGCATCTTGTCACCCTGCCGTGTTGCAGGGAAAGACATCGCGCGGGACTGGCCCGGCCTCCCCGCCTCCTGCTGAACTCGACTGGGGCCACAATTTACGCTGCTTCTGACGGTGTCCCCAGGGCCCACAGAAGCGCTCAGTAAGCAGTTGCCTAGTGGATGCATTAATGCATTACAGCCTCCAGGGCTGTGTGGCGGAGCCCTTGCAGCTGAGGTGGCGGAAGCCATAGTGGTAGAGGCTTGGGAGAGGTCGGGGGCCTTCTGTCTGTGTCCCTCTGCTGGGGACCTCTGGGGGACCCGCACAAAAGCAGGCTGACCCTTAGATGCCCTTGAACGGAATGCTCCTCCTTTGGAGACAAAAGAGTCAGCAGTTTACTCTAAAGCCCTTTGTTCCCTCGCATTCCATCCCCCGCCATGTGCATTATGAAGACGCGAGTGGAAGTGCGTTCCATACCCCTCCTGCACCACGCTTATTCAGCACCGACTGGATACTGGGACTTTTAACAAAAGCCCAACCAATGATGTGACATCTCACCTGAGGGGGTTTACATTTTAAATGCCCCCACCCCACACTGAGTGTAACAGTTCTGCCCCCAGCTCCCCCCACCCCAGGTCCGCAGGCTGAGCTCTTAACCCCCGGTGCCCCAGAATGTGACCTTATTTGAAAGTAGGGTCTTCATAGAGGTAATCACATTAAAGTAAGGTCATCAGGGTGGGCCTTCATCCAGTCATTCCTGTATGTACGAATTTGCCAGGGTCACCATGACAAGATGCCACTGACTGGGTGGCTTAAACAACAGAAATTAATTTTCTCGTGGTTCTAAAGGCCACAAGTCTTACACCAACATGCTACCAGGTTTGGCTTCTCCAAAGGTCTTCTTGCTTTGCCTGCATATTTTCTTCCCTGTATGTGTGGCCCTTGGTGCCTCCTTGTGCATCCAACGTTCCGCTTTGTGTAAGGACAAAAGTCAGATCAGAGTAGGACCCTCCCTAAAGACCTCATTTTAAATTAATCATCTCTTTAAAGGGCCTATCTCCAAATATGGCTGCATTTTGAGGTACTGGAAATTAGGGTTTCAACATCAATTTTAGGGGACTCAGTTGGTCCCATAAGAGTGGGCTCATAAAATAGGGAAAGTTGAACACACAGAGAGTAGATGCTGTGAAGACGTACAAGGAGAAGATGTTCATCTGCAAAACAACTGGCCAACACCATGACATCGAATTTCCAGCCACCAGAAATGTGAGACCAGACATTCCCACGTTCAAGCCCCCATTTGCGGTGCTGTGTTATGGCAGCTCTGAGCAATGCCTCACAATTTTTGAATAAAACAGATACATTCAATATTGTTTGTTCAAGAATAGAATAACGTCGAAGTCTTCTATGAAGACAGATTTTGCAGACTTCAAAAGTTCTAGAGGATTAGAAGGGAGGAAGCAATAAAAAGGAATTATAAAGTCAATGAGTTAGCTCAGCCAAGAGGATTTAGAAGATAATAGTTATGTCGAGAGAGTCATAATGAAGAGAGAGTATTCACCATCACAGATCATTTTTAATTGTAAAATAAAATTATTTTCGTAAATCTCACGAACCTCCTTTTGAAGGAGTTCGAAACCACAGTCAATTTGCAGCGCTATGGCATGTGCTGTGTCCAGGTTTTTGTGGTCCAACAATTAGGAGATGTTTAAGCCTGAATCTGAAAACCCTTCATCTCAGGAAACAGTGGTTAGGGGATTTTTATCTTGAGAAATCTAGCCACCCTCTGTGTTCTCTGTTCAGTATTGCTGTGAAACTAAAACCATTCTAAAAAATAAATTCTGTTGTAAGTGTGGGGTGAGGGGTAGGAGAGGAAAAAACTTCAGCCAAATAAACTTTCCATCTCTGGATACATTGTCTTCCCTTTGGAAATGTGTTCTAATCACTTCTAACCTACTCTGTGTTGTAAGGAAATATAACATATAACAGTTTCATGAAATTTGTGGACAGCTTTTGAATTCCAAATCTTAATCCTTACAAAAAGAAGGGCTTATATGTGTGTTCACTGCTTTTGTTCTTTCCACAAAGATAGAACTTTTTTAAAAAATTTTTTTAACATTTATTCATTTTTGAGAGACGGAGAAAGAGCATGAGCGGGTGAAGGGCAGAGAGAGACAGAGACACAGAATCCGAAGCCGGCTCCAGGCTCTGAGCTGTCAGCACAGAGCCCAATGTGGGGCTCAAACTCACGGACCGCAAGATCATGACCTGAACCGAGGTCAGACGCTTAACTGACTGAGCCACCCACGTGCCCCTCCACAAAGTGATAACTTTTGAAAACATGGAGAAACTCCCTCAGGGAAAAGCATCAAATTTACTGAAAATCATATGCTCTGTCAATTAGCACAAGCAGAAGCAAATGCGAGCAGATAACCAGAGGACTCCTTGTGTGAAATTGAGGAATCTCAGGGCTGAAAGGAACTTGGCTGTCATTCCGTGCCCTCGTGGGACTGACGCTGGCCCCGAGGACTGTTGCCTGGACTGAAGGAGAGTTGGGGTGTCACAAGGTACAGGTGCGGTGACCACTTAGAAACATCTGCAGGATAGAGAAGCAGGCAAGGCCTTCTTTGACTTGTATCTGCCCAACACGATAGCTCAACAATTAAGCCTAGAAGATAAGAACATTGAAGAGTAGAGAAATTAGGGAGCCTTCCCAAGTTCTCAGGGAGGCTGATGGAAGTAGCCTGCACATCTGACTTCCTGCCTAGCATAGCGCCTCCTCTCATTCCCTGGTCGTTTTCACCAGAACTTTACTCTGCATCTTCAGTAGCTGACTTCCTCTCCATTGTGACTCCAGAGGGTCATGAGCTCTTCTGGCCTCTGTTATAAAACACCTGCTATGCTAGAGAAAAATGTCCAAGGATAAGTGTGATGGAAGTATGTAAAATTATACTCTTTCCCTTCAGTATTTTACCTCCTGAAAAGTGTGCTCTGTGTCCTTTCCTCCTAAGCATTTTCTTTTGCATTGTCACACATTCGATAAAAATTTCCTAGGGGCACCTGGGGGTCTCAGTTGGTTAAGTGTCAGACTTTAGCTCAGGTCGTGAACTCATGGTTCATGGGTTCGAGCTCTGCATCAGGCTCTGAGCTGATAGCTTCAGATTCTGTATCTCCCTCTCTCTCTGCCCCTCCCCCATTTGCACTCTGTATTTCTTTCTCAAAAATAAAGAATTAAATTTTTTTTTTAATTTCTTAAGGACCCACTGCATTAATTTTCTAGTGCTGCTGTAACAAATTGTCATGAGTGCAGTGGTTACTGGCTTAAACCAATATAATGTATTACCTCACAGTTTCATAGATCTCAGCATGGACACACATCTCCCCAAGGCAACATCAGATGTCAGAAGGCTGTGTTCCTTCTAACGGCTCAAAGGGAAGAACTCGTTTGTGATCATTCTGATTGTTGGCAGAATTCATTTCCTTCCCATTGTTGGACCATAGTCCCTCTTTTCTTACTGCCTGTCTGCTAAGATAAGATTGCTCCCAGCTTCTAGAAGCCACCCACATTCCTTGGTTTGCTCTTCCCCATCTCCATGTTCAAAGTCAATAATGGTGGAGAAGATTCTTCACCCATCAGATCTCTCTTACCCATGACTTGGCCTCCTTCTTTCCATTTTAAGAGCTCATGTTATTAGATTAGTCTCCCTTGGGTCAATTTCCCTATTTTGAGGTCAGCTAATGAGCAACCGTAATTCCATCTGCATCCGTAATTCCTTTTTGCCACGTAACCAGATATTCACAGATACTGGGAATTCAGATTTAGACATCTCTGGGGGAGGCCATCATTTTGCATACATCTATTATCAGGCATTGTGCCGGATGCTGGTGATAATAGATGATAGGTAACAGATAATAGATTAATAGATGTGGTTCATAATCTACGAAACTCATGTTCATTTGTAAAATTAACAAATTAAATAAAAACTAGACTCGTGTTATTACATGTCAAGTATTAACCGAGTACAGAGCCGGAAGGGAACAATTCACTATATCTCCATTACTTTTCTTGGAAGTAAGTATGGAGAGTTATTATCACAAATGCACAGACATGAAAAGAAAAGGGGATACAGAGAAACTGGTTTTCCTCAGGTTTTTTTTTTAAGTTTATTTATTTATATATTTTGAGAGAGAGAGGGAGAGAGAGAAGAGGAGGGGCAGAGAGTGAGAGAGAGAGAGAGAGAGAGAGAGAGAGAATCCCAAACAGGCTCCACACTGCCGGGCCAGAGCCCAATGCGGCATTCGAACCCACAAACCATAGGATCATGACCTGAGCCAAGATCAAGAGTCAGATGCTTGACCCGCAGAGCCACCCAGGTGCCCCACAGTTTTCCTCAGGTTTAAACAGGCTCTTTCCCAAGCAAAGATAAAATTCACGAAGATATTTAATTCATTGTTTCCGAGCCACCTTCCTGTGTCACTACCACTACCATTACGACTACTGCTAGGATTGTTACTGGCCACTGACTGTGAGTACAGAGTATGCATAAGACATTCAGCCAAGCACTTAAGGTTCCCCGTCTTGTCAAATCCCCACGATGTCTCTGAGAGAAGAAAGGGCATATTGGTGACTCTTGTAAATAGCAGAAATCAAACTAAAACCGATATAAGCAAAATGAGGATTCATTGGTCGATACAATCTTAACGTCCAGAGATAAACATCAGAGTCTTATATATTATTCATTAGACAGAAAAATAGATAGACACATAGATACATGCATAGATAGATGATAGGTGGATAGATACATAGAAAGACGATAGATGAAGGAACATAGATATGACGAGAATGCAGGTATGCTTATCTATAGATACGAGAGATGAGTTACAGAAGTGGATCGATTGCCAGTTCTGTCTCCAACGCCCACTCTACTCTTTCTCCCCAGCTCTGGGCTCTGCTTTTCTCTCCGTTAATTGATTTGACCAACAACTGCAGATCTGTAACCTCTCAGTTTAGAAACTGCAGCAGGAAGAGATCAGCCCATTCCTGGTGTGTTTGCAGAGGCCCCGGGTTGGAGCCGGGTAGTCCCACCCTCCATCCCATGTCCACACCTGAGCAATCACTGTGACACGGGCCAGGCGGGTAACTCACAGGCCGTCCTGCGTGGGGAAGGGTCCCAATCAACCTTGCCTGCACCGCATCCATCCAGCGGGGATTGGCTGTTCCCCAACGCTCCATCGTTCTCCGTGCCAGCCATCGTTTAGGGTAACGTCCCTTACAGGAAACCTTGGCTGCTGGCCACCCGCCACGCCCCCGCCATCAAGGAGATCAAGGAAGTGAGGGTGGCTTTCCTGGGAGGGATCTTCTGGGAGGGGAGCATCGAGTCAAGGCCCAAAACAGTCTCATCGTCTGCACAATCCTCACTGCACTGAAGAAAAGATGCATCTCTTTGAAAAAAGATCTAACCTTTTTGGTCAAAGAGCTTTAAAACCTCACAGCCTCTTTTCTGTAAAGTAATATTTGTCGCTATATTTATACTAGAAAATGTATGCTTAATCATTTTAAAACATTTAGTGACTGCTCATAAGCAAAAAGAAGGTCAGAAAAACCATCACCTGCCACCAAGGGGAAAATAGTATTCTATACAATGAATTGGTGTTTGAATCCTTAAACATGCTTCTACGGCATAATTTATCATTTGAATAATAATACAGGATTTGAGTATAATGGAAAGTGCTTAAGTGTTTTGCTAGTTACAGGGCTATGTAAAAACCACTTCTGTGAGCATATATGCGCACTTATCTCCATGCACTTAGGATTTCTTTCCTTAAACTCATTGAAGTGGACTTGGTAGGTAAAAGGGCACGCCAAAGTTTAGCTTTTGAAACCTATTGCCAAAACTCAGACAGTTTATGACCACACATAGATTATCCCAAGCAGGTGTTATACTTCTGGCTTCTCACTTCTTTGCAGACATAAGATATTATCATGAATATTTCTCTATGTTTTAAGTGATGCATGGTGCATCATTACTTTTCAGTTCTTTAGATACTAGTATTTGGACGTTTTTTAACACTGTTGCTCTCTTTTATATTGCCTCATAACACCTCATTTAAATTTCATACGTAATCTTTTTTTTCCCTTCCTTGCTTTCTGTCACGACCATGCACTCTCTCCTCCTCCTGCATCTGTTTCTTGTGGGAAAGACAGAATTTTTAAGAATGCTTCTTCCTTCACATGGGACAGAATGGCTGACGAATCAAACACTGCAGGGGGCAGGTGGAGGGGACCCACTGAGCGAAACTTCTCGACATGCTAGTTTATATTATATTACCTCTGAGACACACTTCAAACCTCGTTCTTACTGTTCTTCATATCTTCCCAGTTTAACAGATCTTCCACCAAGCAGATATTCTCGGTCTCTCAAGTAAGAGTTTAACTGAGTGTTCAATCCTGTTATTTCACCATCCCTCCCCCCAAAAATAAGAAAGAGAGAGAGAGAGAGAAAGAATCTTTCCTGGTGTTTTATCTTGATCACTGTAAGCTCATTCTTTGGTTGATTAGCAGCCATTGTCAGGCTCCTTTGTATTTTGTTAAAGCTTGAGTCTTGTTTCTTCGATGGCAGGTATGAACCAATGACCCCCAAGGGCTACGGTCAGAGAGCAAAACAGAAATAATTCACGATGTCACTGGATGAAACGAATCATAATGCTGTACGTGGCATCGTAAATAAGGAAATAAGCAATTAAAATGCTGCTGTTTGAGACATTCCCTTTGGCAAGTGACATCCAAGAATCTCACTCATTGGAAAACATGTGTGAATATAAGCCATAATTTTATTCTTAATGGAAGCATGCGTTCTAACGATGAGTCATAAACTCTCAAGGTGGCTACTCCGTCCACCAAACCCCACCTGCCTGCCCTCAGTCCCAGCTTCTAGTGCTTCTGTAATTCCTTTCTGAAAATCATCATCTTGTTTTGTTTTCTTTTCATTTCAATGCCCTACTTTCTTTTTTTTTTAATTTTTTAAAAGGTTGTATTTATTTCTGAGAGAGAGAAAGAGAGTCAGCGTGAGCAGGGGAGGGTCAGAGAGAGAGGGAGATGCAGAATCTGAAACAGGCTCCAGCACAGAGCCCGACGTGAGGCTTGAACCCAGAAACCTGAGATCATGTCCTGAGCCGAAGTCGGACGCTCAACCGACTGAGCCACCCAGGCGCCCCTGAATGCCCCACTTTCAATCTGAGAATACTGGAATTCAATTCAACTTAAATCTGAAAAGTAAAAGTGGCCAAGAATTCTAGTCAATATATATATATATAATTTTTTTTTTAAATTTAACATGGACTCTAAAATACTGACACCGATTTTCTTCTCTGGTCTGCAAACTGCTCACGTGCATTTGCTTTCCTTTAGAGTCAGAGTGTTACCAAGTTAAGTTTAGGCGTTTATTTTGAGGAAAAACCATTTTGACTGAAACGACAACCAGTCTTGTTCACGTGTAATGTTTTGAACACTGGTACATCGAATTAGGAAAACAATGCTCCCCTAACTCACTGAAAAGAATGCCTATTTTTGAAGCCAGGCTCTCCTGATGAGGTGTCCCCATGCCTTGAAGCCATTAACATGTGTCTGCATCTGCTGAGTGTACGTAGACGTCGAGATAGTTGTATATTTGCCCTGAGATTACGCAGAAAGTCTGGTTTTCTTTTTAGAAAGAAAAGCAGGAAATGTTGTTCGTACTCTAAAAACACCGATGGATCAAAGCATTAGCAATTCTGTCCCTCCAATTACTACTCACGGTTTGAGATTCCGCAGCCACAGAATTATTTATATAGTTTCCTGTTTTCAAGGAGATTTCCTTTGCAGACTCATGGTTACCAAGGATTTCCAAATTAAAAAGAAAAAAAAAGACTGCGGCATATATACTAAACAACGGCACTGATTTATAATCAGGGAACCCACCATGCAGTTTCACAGAGAAGAGTAACAAAAGGGAATAGAAACAGAACAGAACAGGGAATGTTCTTAACAAGGACCAAACAATTTTCCTCCTATGGCTTCCTGGCAGTGCTGCCGAACTAACGAGCTAGTGCTAAGCACGAAGTCACGGAAATATCTCGGAGAGAGTTTCAGCGCTTTCACCTCCTCCTGTGATGTGGGTTCATGTGACACACTTACACAAATCTCTCTCAGTTTCTGAAATGCACTTCCTGAAATTCCTTTGACACCCTTCCCATCTGCGGGAGAGAGAGCAGTCTGATCAGAGAGGAGAGAGCATCTCACAGCCATGAGGGGCTCCTGGTGAAGAAGAAGGAGTTGAGATTTGTATTCCTTTCCCCCGTGACTCTTGGAAGCTGCACTCGAGTCGCTGGTACTGGGTAACCGATTGGAATAAGGAAGAGGGCCGTGAGTCTCTCTGTCCCAACAGTGCCCTTGGGCTGGGACCCTGCACTGCTCTGATGCTCTGTGTAAACCCAAACAGCCTCACTGTGGCGTGCTGAATTCTCCAGGAATCCATTTGACTTTTTCCTTCACACCATCCGATAAAGTCTTCATCAAGGCCGCCATCGAAGGATGCATGAGGGAAGGGGCAGACTATGAAAATGATCTATGTAGTGAGAATGTATCTCCTTTGTCCATTCCTTTTATTTTCCTTTTCTATTTTCTTAGAATACATTAAAAAAAATTTTTTTAACAATTGTTATAACCATTTTCAGGAACATAACAATGTGAAATGTGATATTTAACAGCATGTGCTAGATTTCTGTTTAGACTATACTCTCTCAGCCTCAGACGGTCTGTTTTTCTAGTACAATCGTAGAAAACTTTAGGACCCGTTCTTGAGGAGATTCTCTGCTTGGCTTCTAGACCTTTCAAATGCCCAATTTATTTCTCGACTCAGCTTATGGCCTTAATGAATGAGTGAATTTTCTGCAGAACGTCTCAATCAAAATGGGGGGCTTTTGATTTTCATTTCATTTAGCATCATTTTCAGTTTTTAGAGCAAAGTACTTTCGAGTTAATGCACAGTTAGCTTTCAGCTCTGGATGACTTCTATTTTTTTTTTTTTTTTTTTACAAATAGTTTATTGTCAAATTGGTTTCCGTATAACACCCAGTGCTCATCCCCACAAGTGCCCTCCTCCATGCCCATCTCCCCTCCCCCCCACATCCACCAGTCCTCAGTTTTTGTCAGCATTCAAGAGTCTCTCATGGTTGGCCTCTCTCCCTTTCCCCCACCATTTCCGCCCTTCTTCTCCCCCTTGGTCCTCTGTTAAGTTCCTCCTAATCCTCCTATCCGTGCACACATATGATATTTGTCCTTCTCTGCCTGACTTATTTCGCTCAGCATAACACCCTCAAGGTCCATCCATGTTGCTACACAGGCCAGATTTCATTGTTTCTCATTGCCATGTAGTATTCCATGGTGTAGATAAACCACATCTGCTTGATCCATTTGTCCGTTGATGGACAGTTAGGCTCTTTCCAGGTTTTGGCTATTGTGGAGAGTGCTGCTCTGAACATTGGGGTACACATGCCCCTAGGCATCAGCATTTCTGTTGGATGACTTTTATATACCCAGGTATTTTGCTTTGTCATCTAATGGATTCAGCTCACTGAAACATTCTCTTACAACTCAAGGGGCATGATTCTTTGTTCCTTCCCCTCATCAGATAAATACTTATTCTTCTTTTGGGAATAAACAGCCTGCCAGGTGTTTACAGTACCAGGGTGTAGTGAAGGAGTGATCCTTATTCTCAACAATGTCTGCTAGAAAAAAGGGAATATAATGCTATAATATTGGGTAAATTCAAGCCCGATGCTAACATTTGTTCATCATACTAGTCTGATACACCTGCCACTACTTGCCTCGAAAAATTATTCAAATGGAAAACTTTGCCCTTGCTTGGACAAGATAACTATAAAATTTATAAATACACAGATACTCAGAAGTCTGATTCCAATTGTTTCTGTAGATGGTCGTTTTGGTTGACCTCTCATTTTATACTTTTTTACCATTTTATACTGTTTATACTGTTTTACCAATTATAAAATAACTCTGGGGGCACCCGGGTGACTCAGCCAGTTGAGCATCTGACTATTGGTTTCAGCTCAGGTCATGATCTCACCGTTCGTGAGTTCGAGCCCCATGTAGGGCTCTGTGCTGACAGTGTGGAGCTTGCTTAGGATTCTCCCTCTCTCTCTCTCTCTCTCTTTACCCCTTCACCCTCACTCTCTCTCTCTGTCTCTCCAAATAAATAAACTTAAAAAATTAAAAATAAAATTAAATAATCCTAGGAAACTATCAAATTTTCAAGAGATGACTTACTTTATTATTTTTACCTCTAAAAAAAGTGGACACAGTTTGAATACCAGTGCTGTTATGTATTTTTTGTGGGTAGTTTCTAAATAAATCCTACACTGTGTTCATGTGAAATTACTGCTCTAGCCAACGTAAAATGAAAAGATATTAAAACTGAAACACCATGTTCTGCAACACGAAGGATTTGCATGATGATGAAAGATTGTCTTGGTAATGGATGTGATTTCTGGTTCAACCTGGAAGACTGAAGGCAAAGTCTTACTTCCCATCTGTCTCTGAATCTTATCAAAAATTGAAATAAAAACTACAAAATGAAATATATTCGTAGAAACAATAAAACCACCTTGGGTGTTTCTGTTTTTGTTTTTGTTTGAGAAAGTGGGACGCTATTAAAATAGAGACTTAAAACATTTTTCTGGAGAAGAGAAAAGACAGTTGTAAGACTTTAGAACCCAGCCAGCACTGGGAGAGCATTGAGAGCAGGCAGTCAAAGAGCCCGCAGCAGGGGAGAGGACCATTCTTCCAACAGGACCATCTGCTGATCACAGCTCATTCTGAGGTCGTATGGGGAGCAAGAAAGCACAGAGACCAAAGGCACTCTGGTGGAAGGAAGGCTCTTGGCAGCGCCAGAGCCAATGGCTTGACCCATTCCTCCACTCTCAGTGGCGGTGTTTGCCCACAAAACCCAGGGATCCACCGGCAAATGATATTGAATGAGCTACTGAGAAGGATGTGAGGAAACCTTCTTAGTAGAAGTCCCTTCGGGAGTGGTGGGAAGGGAGCCTCAGTTTGTCCTTTTCACCCCCATTCACTCACCCAAGGAGAATCTTTGAATGAGAGAGACCAGTGAGCCAAAGGCAAGGAGAGAAAAATTTTAGATAGAAGAGCCAGGATCCACCCAATATAAGATTTTTGGAGAAAACAGAACAAAACAAAACAAGGAAACAAATGTGGAAGTGGGAGAGGGCTTGGTTATCAAAGCAACACATGATAGACTTTCTCTATCTCACTCTACCCATAATAGAGTGGGGGGGAAAAATGTAGTTTCAGATGGAAAATGCTCAGCAAGAAGAAGCTTTAAAGAAACCACATGCAAACATATCTTCTTGAGATTTTAGAGTATAATAGACACATGGAATATGCAGAGAGGTTTCCTAGCGGATAGCAAGCCCTCCGTGAAAGGAGAGGGATGCCGGCATCAGGATGGATATTGGCCTCTTTGGTAGAAAGCACTTTGCATGTGAAATTAAGCTTGCAGATCAGTTCACCTTTAAAATAGAAAAGCTATCTTGGATTAACCAGGTAGGCCAACGTCATCACAGAACAGAGAAGCGTGAGCCAGAAAGATGTGTCAGGAAGATCAGAGAAATGGAAGACATGAAGGACTCAAACCCACTGTTGCTAGATTTTACCACGGGGAAAGGGCCACCAGCCAGGGATCCAGGTGGCCTCTAGAAATAGAGTCTCCAGCCAACAGCCAGCAAGAAAACAAGGATATCAGTACTCCAGCCACATAAGAGTGAATTCTGCTAACCTCTTGCATCAGCCTGGGTAGTCAAGGCCAACACCTTGGTTTCAGCCTCAGGAAACCCCGAGTGGGGAAGCTGGTCAATCTAGCTGAGGCATCTGACCGACAGAATTGGGAAGTATTAAATGAATGGCATTTAAGCTGCTGTGCCGATGACAGTTTTTCGAGCAGCACTCAAAAGCAAATGTATACTTTGGTACTGGAAGTGTGGGGCCGTGTAACAAATGCCAGGAGATATGGGAGCGGTTTGGGAACAAGACAGGGGGGTAGTTGGGAGAAGATGGAGGAACAGGATGAGTTTCCCAGATGGCCTTGAACAGGATGTTAGAAGTAGGGCATTAAAGACCACCGGCCAGGGCTCATAGAGAAATAAGGAGGGTGTTAATGGAGAGGGGAAACACGTTATGTGGTATTGGAAGCTTAGCAGAGTCGTCTCCTGCAAGAGCATGGAAGGCAGAGATTGTAAGCAAGGAAGATGTCTCTACAGCCGAAAAGATTCCGCAGCAAAGTGTTTAAGATGTAGCCTGGCATTTGTTTGCTGCTTGCAATAAAATTCGAAAGGGGAGCAATAAACTGAGGGAACTGTTAAATAATACAAATCTGGGATTTGGTGATTTGGGGACTCTCGGTCTTCCAAGAGGTCAAAAAACTAAAACACTTTCCTGTCAGGAAAGCACGCGCTAGAGAAAACAGAACAGAACAGAGGGCTCTGTGCTAATTCCTCAGAAAGCTTGAATGGCCAGAGTAGGAAGTTACACAAGGGCTCTTCGAAGAAGTGGAAGGTGTGACTCACGGGTCCCCTCAGCCACCTGAGCAGTAGCCAGAAACAGAGAAGGGATTACCTGGGAAAGATCTGTGGAAGAGCTTCTCATGTGATGGAGCGGATCCTTGTGACCCAGACCAGAATCTCACACGTTGTTGAGAATTTATATCAACAGGAACACCCCCAGCTTGGACTAGAAGAGACAGAGACAGGATGGAAGGAAGAAAGGATGTCAGATACCACCCCCCCAAACATGCTAATGACACTTCCCAGCAGCAAACATGTGATTTTCATCATAAAAGAGGAAGGATGGGTCAGAGGGCAGAGCCCAGAGCCCAGAGGGGTTGCTGAGAACCACACATGATTATTCCCGGGTCTGGAAACCAAATGGAGTTTGTGCAGCTGGACTTCAAAACTGATTGGGACTGATGACCTTCCGTTTTCTTTCTCTCTGAGGCAGAGTGTCTGCAACTCCTGGCCTCTGCCTATCTCACTATTGTATGTTGGGAGCAGATAACTTGCTTTCTAGTTTCACAGATGGAGAGGTATTTTGCCCCAGGATGGATTACACACAGAGTCATGTCAATAGCTAATTTAGGTGATTGGACCATGAGATTCTGGGGTTTTGAACTAAGATTTAGAGATTTTGGCACTTTGAGTTGATGTAGTGGAGGGAGACGTTTGGAACCTTGGGATGTGGGTGTGGTTTGCGTGTGGCATGGGTGTGAATCTTTGGAAGCCAGAGGGCAGAGTGGTAGACTGAATAATGACACACTCCACCATCACCCCCACGAAAATGCCCCTAACCTAATCTTCAGAACCAGTGAACACATTGCAAGGCAGAAGAGACTTTGCAGATAGGATGAAGTTTATGGACCATGAGGTAGAGGATTATTCCGGATTATCTGGTGGACCCATTCTAATCACCTAAGCCCTGAAAACCACAGAAGAAGGCAGACAGTCGGTCAGAGGCATAGTGTGAAAGGCAGAAGAGATGACGAAAAAGAAGCCGGAGAGATTGGACTAATGAGCAGGATTTTGCGGGTCTCCACTAGCTTTGAAGGTGGAGAAAAGGGCCAGGCACCAAGAAGCGGGCCGCGCAGCCTCTGGGCACTGAGAACTGCCCTGCCCACAGCATACAAGGACATCAGGGTCCCAGTCTTACAAGCAAAGAGAACCACATTCTGCCAACAACCTGAATGGCCATAGAAGTGAATTCTTCCTGGAGAGTCTCTGCAAAGGAACTCAGCCCTGCCAATGTCTTGACTTTGGTTTGTGAACATGGGGCAGAGAAAGCAGTCAGCCCCTCTAGACCTCTGACCCAAGGGCTGTACATAAATAACTGTGTGCTGGCTCGGCTGGTAAATAAGTAGTGATCTGTTAACAACATCAGTAAGAAACACACACGGTTACAATTTCTACCACAGCACTGGGCGCTCAGATACAGTAAAGTAATGCCTCCAGAGTTATTAGAAGACAAAGATTATGAATCTAGGATTTGTACCTGAAAAACTGTCTTTCAAAATGCGAGAATGAAGTTTACTTTTTTTAAATATTTATTTATTTCTAGGAGAGAGAGAGAGAGAGACAGCGTGAGCAGGGGAGGGTCAGAGAGAGAGGGAGATACAGACTCTGAAATAGGCTCCAGGCTCTGAGCTGGCAGTCAGCACAGAGCCCGACGTGGGGCTCAAACCCACGAACTGCGAGATCGTGACCTAAGCAAAAGTCGGACGCTCAACCGACTAAGCCACCCAGGTGCCCCATGAAGTTTATTTGTTTAAATTAAGTATGTATAGGGGACACCTGGGTGACTCAGTCGTTAAGCATCTGGCTCTTGGTTTCAGCTCAGATCATCATCTCACAGTTCATGGGTTTGAGCCCTGCGTTGGGTTCTGTGTTGACAGCACGGAGCCTGCTTGGGAATTCTCAGTCTCTCTCTCTCTGTCTCTCTCTGCTCCTCCCCCCTACTCTCTCAGTCTCTCTCTCTCAAAATAAATAAACTTAAAAAAATTGTGTTAAATATGTGTACTCATGAAAGGTTACCTTCCACACATGCCATGTGAATCGTAAATTGAAGTTTTACTCTAGTAAAATAAAGGCACAAGAAAGAAGATAATGTAGGACCTCAATGCGGGTGGTATAGTGAAAAATAAATGGTAAGATGATATCTGTGCCACAAAGGTAACTCATTTGTAACAGAACATTGAGACTCTATGATTATGAGGCTGGATGAGTTAGTGATACAAGAAAGAAGGTAAAATATCTTCCTGATTATATGAAACATGAAAGACAGAACTCAGGAAAAATGTGCAAGAGAATCATGAGTCACATACAAAGCTATCTAAAATGCTTATGATTTTTATGAATTGATAAAGCATAAAAGTGAGAATCTATTGTGCCTAATTTTTAAACTCTCTTCAGTAATATTGTAATGAAATGGGATTAAATGAGCCCTAAGAATGTACTTTATTTTACTTTCAATAGTCAAAATCAGTATATAGAACGCAGATGCATAGGAAAATGCCATTGTCGTTTTAGAAAAAAACAATGAACGGCCACATGTAGGGATCACTGGGGTAGGAAAGACCTGTAGCTTTCTCAGCAGATCTAAACTCACTGGATTAAGAAGTAGATGAAGGAATTTGGTGTATAGAGTTCTGAAGATAATCACTCCCAACATAAAAGCAAACAAAAAAGCAGAAACAGAATCCATCCACAGTGTTTATCCCCGGAGAAGTGGATTAGGATTGAAGAGAAAGAAAGGTAATGTTTTGCTTTTTGATGTTGTTCGAGCATTTTTATCTCCATGCACACGTAATAATTTTCTCATCGCCATTATTGCCTGTTTATTTCCAAAATATTTATTTTTTTGTTATGAAAATACATTCCAGCTGAACTCTGTTAGGTGTTCATACTGTCTTATCCCTGGTACCTTTAACAATTCCTTTTAAGGAGTTCTTATTAACAATTCCTATTAAGGAGTTCTTATTAACAATTCCTATTAAGGGGACGGGGTGGGAAGAGGAGACAGTAAGTGGCCAAGTAAACAGAAGCATCCGACTGTCCTGCTTCTGAGTCCAGTAAAATAACCAAGGGAACATGAGAACTCCAGGCCATCAGAAAGGGCCCATCCACATGCGAGAAACTGAGTCATCTCTTCAAGAGGAATGGAAATGGGATCACATCAGAGCACACTGGGGTGTCCCTGCAATTCTTCACCTCAGGGGAAAGTTCAAGACCTGTGACTCCACAAGTCCTCGCTTGGAGGAAAATGGTTTTCGGATAAGGGCAAGTTGAGAGAGAGCTGGCAAGCATTGTCCCGGACTTCCTGAGGCCAGGGCTGGCCGACCAGAAACATTCTTGACAGCGGTGCGGGGTCTCCGGAGCAAGGCACAGGCTTCTCTCCAGTGCAGCACAGAGAGGCAGCAGCAGAGGTGGGAGCCACACGGGTATCGTACTACTATGCCGAGAAGAGTCAGGTGAACAAAACTAACTTGGGGAGGGCTTGGCCAGAGGGCTGGATCCCTAACTGCCCTTCGAACACCATCCTTGGTGGGGGTGGCGGTGGCGGAGGGTTGAAATGGCAAACCAAGTAAGCAATAAAGTCACTTGAGCTGTTTTTACACATCACTGTTCAAAGAGAAATACACAGAATATCACTTCCTAGGGCTGTTGTAAGAAAGATGTGTCACAGTTTTGGAGGCTAGGCATCTGAGGCCGAGGTGTTGGGAGGATTGATTCCTCCTGAGGGATGTGAGGGAGTGTCCACACTGCCACCTAGTTCCTGGGGGGGTTTCGGTGACTTTGCTATTCCTTGGCTCGCAGGTACATCATTTCTCCATCTGACCTTCTCCCTGTGTCTGTTCACAGTGTTCCCTCTGTCCATGTCTGTCTCTGTGTCCAATTTCCTTTTTCTTTTCGTTTTTAATATATGGACACAGATCACATTGGATTAGATATCCTGTAATGACCTCATCTTGATTAAGCCTCTGAGGATCCTCTCTCCGAATCAGGTCACATTCTGTGGTACTAGGTTCTAGATCTTTAATATCTATGCGGGGGAAGTTAGTTCAACCTTTAACACACAGGAGACGAAATATGGAATCTAATAAAATATGCTTTACATGAAAGCAGGAAGTTGAGAAGCAGAATGATCTAGCACATATTGGAGAAAAAGTACTCCAGGGTAATTTTAGACAGCATCCCCTCAATAAAACTCAAGAACACATAGAAACTTTAAAACGAGAGAAGAGTGGGAAGGGAATTTGGCCGGGAAGCAGGCAGCCATAATACTGGGCTTAGATTTTACGAAGAAAATATTGCAGGGCAACAAAGAAAATTTGCAAATACATGCTAGACGGATAGCATCAACCATCTAGAAATCGGAATCAACAAAAGGAGAGAGAAACATAAAGAACATAGGGTCCAGGTCCGAAGTGAAGACCAAGAGTATCGAAATGGAGAGGGAATGTGATAAGTTGAAAAGATACAAAACATAAAACCGAGGAAAGAAATGATAGGGAATATCTTTCCTGAGTTTCAGGACACTCCTATGGGCAGGTGAAAGTGATTCTCCCCATTCTGGCAAAATTACAGAAATTAGATTAAATTGCAAACATTCCTGAGTTCTGAGAATGAAGGCAACATCCTACAGGCCTCAAGGGACAATACGCATTTGACCTCTGATGTCGTATTTGTCTTTCGAGAAGAGTGGGCCGCCGACCAGGGCTGTGTCTGCTCTGCGGGAATCTCTCCAGTGTGTGGCTGGCTGGGCCCCCGCGCATGAGAGAAACAAGTCCCGTGGATTTTCCTCCCCCGGGGTGTGTCAGCAGAACCCCCATCTCGGTCACTCCCGATGGCACTGAACCGAGAGAGCAGAATGCTGGAGTCCCGTGTGTCCACCTCCTGCCGAGGGCGGTGTCGGCCGGAGGCCCAGGGATCCAGGCGACGTGCTCACCTCCGCTGGGTGCAGGCTGGCCCTCTCCGACGCCCAGGCACCCCAGCGGCTCGTCCTTCACGTTGCCTGGTGGGCTCCTGGCCTTGCGGTTTCCAGTATTGCTCCCACCACCTGTTCTTGTGCTTTTCTTTTCTTTTTTTTTTTTTTTTCACCCAAATTAGCTCCTCTGGGTTTCTCCTAATTACAACCACATAATCCCTGAATAAGATAAATATAAAGCAATATGCAAATATTATTAATAATTACTGCCTGAGCGGGGGGCTGCGTTCTCAGTTGGTTGAGCGTCCGACTTCGGCTGAGGTCACGATCTCGTTGCTCATGGGTTCCAGCCCCGCATCGGGCGCTGTGCTGGCAGCTGCTTCCGATTCTGCGTCTCCCTCTCTCTCTGACCCTCCCCCCTCCCTCAAAAATAAATAAATATTTTTAAAATGTTTTTAAAATGTTTTAAATAATAATAACTAGGTGAGAAGGTATAAAATATGAGTAATTTGACAATAACTGAGTTTAAGACATCTGATGGTAGCCAAAATTGATACAGAATGAGGAGATGGAAGAAACAAAATTTTGTTAACCTCCTTATCAGTGATCCTGGTAATTAGGCAAATCTAAGTTCAAGTATGTATGGTTTTCTAAAAGCTAAGTTCTAGTAGAATTAATAACAGCAAGCACTTAACAAATTATGAAAAAATAGCATTTGAATATGCTCACACGGAAAATGATAGAAAGCAAAGGAAGTGGTAAAGAAACAATTTTAAATGTTTGGAAATGTTATTATATGATGATGAAAGCAAGACCAAGCAGTGCAGATCCGACAATAAATGTAAATGGATTAAACTCTACTTTTCAATCATTGTGAAACTTACATGTAGAACACAGTAGAGTGAAAATATAAAGAGACCAAGAAAAATTAAAATAATGGACAAAGATATATCAGATGATATATCTGCATGCATGCTAATATGCATGGGGTTTACATTAATACCAGACAAAATATGCTCACTACCACAAGAGGAATAAAAACAACAAATCTTCACCAAAGACAAACAAACAAATATACTTTGTAAGAACAAAGAGTGTCTTGTTTTCTTGAATTATAGTAAATGTCTAGTTAAAAATGTGAACATTTATGAATTTTCTGTACCTGCTGATATAATAGCCAAACGTAAAAAGCAAAATCATTAGAAATAATTGCAGAAGACACATTTCTCAGTTGATGGCATTCTGAATAGGCAAAAATATATAAACAGAGAAACTAAGTATTGTTAACAATATTAACATTTGTGAAAATAGCAAGATAATAGGTTTACATAACACCAAAAAAACCCACAAGGAAAACAATTAGAGAAAATCAATTTTTTAAGTATATTTATTTATTTTGAGAGAGAGGAAGAAAAAGTGCACAATAGTGAAGGGGAGGGACAGAGAGAGAGAGAGAGAGAGAGAGATGGAGGGAGGGAGGGAATCCCAAGCAGGCTCCACACTGTCAGCACACAGCCTGAGGCTGGGCTGGATCTCAGGAACCTGTGCTTCATAATCTGAATGGAAATCAAGAATCTGATGATTAACCATCTGAGCCACCCAGGATCCTTGAGAAAATGAACTTTTTTAAAGCCCACATTCTTGAAATCAAGGTAAATAAAACTTGAAATTGGTGACAAAAATAGTTTTGAAAAGGTATCAACTGACATTTTTAAAAAGCCATAAAACACTCTTTTAAATCACATAGATAGAAAAGGAAATGTACCTTACAACTACAGAATATGTAAAATCACTGCCTATTAAAACCTAAAACAATCGGCTAAAGCTATTCTCAGAAGAAAATTTAGAGTAATAACTTATTAAGGGAAAACATGAATTTAAATGAGTAAAGTAGCATTCAATTCAATATGGTTAGAAGATGAATAATAAAAGAAAACGAAACAAAGGAAGAAGAATTAACATAATTAAGAAATTGATGCATTAACAAGCAGAATAAATATCAGAACCTATCCATTTTAAGACCTGTATCTCTGATCATGCAAAGGAAAGTGAGCAAAAAAACTTCCAAGTCTTTTCAGGGACAAAAAAAGGTGAAATAAAGTATTAACAATAAAGAAGAAAGTATAGAAGCCTCATCTTAAAATATGTACAATTCTATATTAATAAATGTAAAACTATCAATAAAACAAGCTATTTTTAGAGAAATATGAATGATCAGACTTGACAAAAGACAAGCCTGACAGATTGATAGCCATAAAAGAAACTGTAAAATTATGCAAATTACCTTAAAGAAAACACTTGCATCCAGAGGGTTTTATAGATTTCAAGGCACATAAATTGTTCTAGAGTTTCTAAAACTCTGTAATTATGTATACTGACTATGCATGTTTATTGCATGTATATTACATATGTAATTTCACTTAGTAATGTACACACAAAATTCAAAATTACTCCTACAAATCAAATAAAGATTAACAATGTGTGGGGCGCCTGGGTGGCTTAGTCGGTTAAGCGTCCGACTTTCGCTTAGGTCATGATCTCGCAGTTTGTGGGTTCGAGCCCCGCGTCGGGCTCTGTGCTGACTGCCAGCTCAGAGCCTGGAGCCTGTTTCAGCCTGTGACTCCCTCTCTCTCTGACCCTCCCCTGCTCACGCTGTCTCTCTCTCTCTCCTAAAAATAAATAAAACATTAAAAAAAAAAAAAGATTAACAATGTGCATTCACACATGCTGAATAGTATTTTATTCACATGTGAAATCTATAAATTACATACTCACTTATGCGCGAATATATGCATCTGTATGAATAAAAAAGTTGGGAAAACAAATTCCAGCAGTTTCTTCTTGTTTCTTCTTTCATCTTAATGAAGTCAGATTTGGGGTGATTTTCCCCCTTCTTTTTACTCTACTGTTTTTTAAACCTTTGCATTCAGAAAAATATTAAGCATATTACTTGTTCAGATATGCAAAAAAAAAAATTAGTCCTGTACTTCTGGACTTAAAGACAGTAAAAGGTAAATTACTGAGATAATGAAGGATTATATTTAAATATGATCATGTGTTTATTTTAATGATTTCCTTAGCATATTTGCCTTTCTTGTACTTAGATAATATTTATAATGATCACAATAATTGTTTTGAACTATTAAAAACAATATTCTTCCATGAGTGGTTCAGACCAATTTAACAGAAAAAGAATTTGAATTGGATGTTTTTTAAAGCCTTTCCTCATGATAAATTCTTTTTTAAATCTCTTTTTAAAATTTTTAAATATTTATTTAGTTTTGAGAGAGAGAGAGCGCGCATGCGCAAGCAGAAGAGGGGCAGAGAGAGAGGGAGACAGAATCCAAAGGAGGTGCCAGGCTCTGAGCTGTCAGCACAGAGCCCGATGTTGGCACTGAACTCACAAATCACAAGATCATGTCCTAAACCAAAGTTGGAAGTTTAACCATCTGAGCCACCCAGGCGCCCTCTCATAATAAATTCTGATTCTATTCTTTGTCCCAACATACAATAGCAATAATTATTATGTGAGATTTGACTATCTGCAGGCACCATTCTAAGCAGCTTATGTATATTATTTAATTCTCAAAAAGACTCCATGAGGTTGATACTATAAGATAGAATAATACTTGCTATTATTACTATTATTTAATGTCAAATGGCAGCTAGTGATTCATTAGAGATTTCAAATAGAGTATTTTGTAAACAAAATGTATCAGAACATTTCATTCACTGAAAATTTCCCTTTTCTTCCTTTTATAACCCCAGTCACTTATATATTTATACAATGAAATTATTGCATGAGAAGTGATTTCTTTTCGTGTGGGAATAAGTCCCGGTAGTCCCCTGAGTGTGTGGAAGACCCAGCCGCTAGCCATTGGTTTCCCAGGAAGCCTGTCTGCGAGCAGGTGGTTCACCTGGGAAGTGCACCCGCCAGGGGGTCAGGGAAGGAGGATCGGGCCGAGGGACAGTACCTGGAGCTGGAATGGCCCATCACAGATGCCCAGAGGCTCGAAGGCCGAGAGTCGGTTTCTGGGGAGAGACTGAGGCCGGATCCACCTGCCGGTATTCTTCCTAGCTGGGGGAATGAATCAGGGACAGAGCAGAGCCGAATGAGACAGAGAAAATGTACAGTGATGTTTTCCAGGCAGACCCAACAGAAAAGAAATTGGTTTTAGGCATAAATCAGAAAGGCTGGAAGACTGGATAAGGATCATTCTTAAATGATCCAAAACCTCTAGAAGAAAAATCGGTGCACAGTAAAGGGTTTGTTGAAACCCAGAACATGAGCCAGGTTCACATCCCAGGCCCTCCAGGCAGAGACCAGGGCAGGCAGGTGACAGCCATGTGGAAAGTGGAAATCTGCTTAGAAGCCGTCAGATCTCCACAGCCCATGCCAGCTGTTTCCCGCCCTCAATCCCAGAGAAAGCATCTGCGGATTTTTTTATGCGGGGAGGACTATTATTTGGAGACGGTTGGAGAAAGCTGCTGGGCTGGGCCCCACCAGGTGGAGGTAGGCTGGGGGAGCCAAAGTAAGGGTTAGATGAACTTGTACACATTGGATGGAGACTTCCCCACCTGCAGCTCTCTTCTCCCATTTGGTTCTCAGGAACCTGGGAGCACGGCCTTCGCTCTCCCAGACAGATAAGCTGCACGTTTCCTGGGAAGTCTGATCCAAGGAAATGTGCGTGTTTCTCCATCTAAAGCGTTCGGGCAGGCCCCCTTCCCAGGCCACTCACAGCCTTGCTTACGTGCCCCATTCTAGTAATTTCTACTACCGACATTCAGTCAAGAATGCACAGGCTTATCGCATGAAAAATAAGAGATGCACAAACCAAGAAGAAAAAAAAGACTTGAAGAAAACAGGGCTCATGCAGGGAACAAATAAAACATGACAAATAAAAGCTCAGCAAATATCTCCACGATAAAAGAATGTATTGCAGCTGTGAAATGAGAACGGTCAGTTCAAAAGAACAGCAACAGCATTCGGAGTACATGAAAGAGCTCTTGGAAATTAAAATGTGATAAGAAAAAAAAACCTCCATAAAATCATTACACAATAAAACTCCCCAAATCCTCCAGAAAGTAGAGCAAAGAGATGAAGTGGCATAAAGTAGAAGAGATGAGATAAGAGAGTTAAAAAGCAGGCCCCAGGGGTGGCTCAGTCGGTTAAGCTGTCTGACTTAAGCATCTGACTTTGGCTCAGGGCATGATCTCATAGTTTGTGAGTTCGAGCCCCACAGCGGGCTCTGCACTGAGTGTGAAGAACCTGCATGGGGTCCTCTGTCTCCCTCCCTCTCTCTGCCTCTCTCTCTCTCAAAAATAAATAATCATTAAAAAAATAAAGTAAAATTAAAGGGCAGGGCCCAGAAGTGCAACAACTGAAGATGAGCGTCATGCACAGAAAGAAATCTGAAGGATAAGAATTTCTGAACTAGAATTCCATGCTCAGCCAAACAAATTAAATATGAGGTAGAATAAATGCATTTTTAGGCATGCAGCATCTCAGAAATTTGCTCCCATGAGCTTTTGCTTATGAAGATACTAGATACCTTGGTCCGCCAAACCCAGAAAGGACATATAGGCTATTCCTCAATAGGAAAGCCACCAGAGGGAAGTCGCAGGTGTCCCTGTGGGAAGGGGCTGTCAAGTTGGAAGCTGGGTGCCAAGCAGAAAATCAATAGGCCCAGATCATGATAGACTCCAGGAGATAAAGCTGATAGACATCTCCATTCTGCTGAAACGACTGGGAAGTACTTGGCGTTGAAGTCATGAGTACATAGGAAGCCGTTAGATAGTGATCAGCTCTAGGAAGACCTGAGTGGTGAGGGAGGGAGATCACAAGTTGACTGCATGGTCTAAGAATTGTTTTGACAACATCTTAATACAGGGAATTGTGAACTTATGGCCATGCAGGAGTGGGGGTGCATATGGGCTGAAAAATGAGTATTTTGTCTTCCCGTGTCCTAGGAGGAGGTCTATAAAGATAAAAAGTGAAAAATCAAGAAAAGAGTAAAACAGATTATTTCCAGAAATGTAGCTAAATACAGAAACAGCAGAAAGAGATTCAAGTATTTGCCTCTGAGGGGGAGAAATTGGGGCTGGGGGAGGTGGAGGAAGTTTTAAAAATATCTTGTGGAATTATTTGATCATTAATATATTTGCATGTGTAACTCTGAAAAAAATCTATTAAAAGGATGGACAAGGGGAAAAGAAAGTATGAATTTTATCAGACAGAATAGTACATTTATTGGCCTAAATAAACTGCCTTATTCTTTTTGAAATGACTTTAGTTACAAATCAGTAAACTAGCTTCTGAACACAAAGAAATTTGGATGAAATTGTCAAATATATTCTCATTATTAACTTTCTAAAATGTTGATCTAAATGAACTTTAGATTTCTATGCTTATAATCTTAACTATAAATTCTCTTTTTTGTAGAATATAATTCTGGAAAATGTATACTTCAATAAATGATTAGTCTACTAGTGAGGTATCTTATTTGAAAAAAGAAAATATCATACAATAAAAATGTCGGAGCTGCAGACCTCATTAATTCAGTTTTTTTTCCGTATTCTATCTAGGAGAAGGTGAAGTTTACCTTTGAATGCCTAAGAAGAAATGAATATTGTAAGCATCATTATAAGGCTATCTTGGTCATTTCTTTAAAAGAAACTGAAGATTGCAGTGTATAATATCTTATTTAATAGATTTTCATTAAACAAATATATATTGAGTTTATTCGTGTAATAAATGCTTGTTAAGTATCTGTTTTGTTCAGGCATTCTATTACATAGTGGGAACACAGCTGAAATATGTAGTTCTTGCTTTGAAGGCGACAGATGAGAAAGGAAATTGACAGAAAATTAGCAGTTCAGTGAAAAGGACAGATAACAATTGAAGAGTTCCACAGAATACGCTAGCAGCCCAGGAGATAGTATAGACTTCACACAGGCAATGTCAGGAGAGCTGAACTTGAAGATAGATGAGAGTAAAGTCGATAAGTTGATGGGGAAAAGTCCAGAAAAGCTGCTTGAGAAGTTGTAAAGGTATCTTGTGTTCTGAACCTACTAATAGCTATTATTATTAATAGTAGCCAAAATTTGTCATACTTCTGTACTCTGGGCACTAAGCCAAGCTCTTTACATATAAAATCTTGATTTACTCTTCATAACTACTCTATCCTCGTTTTTAAGGCTTCAGGCTGGAGGATAGCATAGTACAATCTGTGTAGAAACGTTATTCTAACGCTCTTGAGAAGATGCTGCTGTCAAGTAAAAAAAAAAAAAAGATACAAAATGGGTTATGTAGCTACTTAACAAAATTATATATGATAGAGCAAGAAACAAGATTGGAAAGATTAGAGGTAGCCCAGTATTTTATTCTTTTCACCTACGTTGAATACGTTGAAAGTTTCTAAAATCTCCATTTGTCAATTTAAAAAATAAGAACAATGTGTTGTTATAGAGGAAG
The DNA here is from genome assembly GCA_017311185.1 of Proteles cristata cristata. Classification (NCBI taxonomy): domain Eukaryota; kingdom Metazoa; phylum Chordata; class Mammalia; order Carnivora; family Hyaenidae; genus Proteles; species Proteles cristata. Next base: position 208,111 of record JAESUZ010000278.1, on the reverse strand, counting down.
CAGGGAAAGGGGAAAGAGGAGAGATCCTGGGAGGAGGGACCGGAAGAGAGAGAGGCCTGGAGGGGCAGAGTGAGCGAGCCTTCCCCAAAGGCGATGCGCAGGCCAGGTTGGAAACACAACCACAACGGAGAGCCTCTTGCTGCGGTGGTCCGGGCATGAGATGGCTATTCTTCAGCAGAATAGCAAATGGAAGAGTAAGATATTTACACAATAAATCCAACGTTAGCGGTCCCCGGTTGGATGCTTAGAAGGCGCTGCCCAAGGACCAGGAAGGCGAGCTAAGACGGGCCAGGTGGACAGAGGGAGTGGTCAGGAAAGGCAGTTCCTAGAGCTGTGATGCTCCGATTGCCCGTGGTCTCACTCGGCGCCAGGAGTCACTGTCACTTCACGTGGTGCATCAGTGGGTCACACTCCTTCTAAGGCAAAGGGATGGTTGCACGGCCTTGGTCACCAGGCTGATCCAGAACCTCAGGTTCTGATTCTGGACCCAGTGAAACCTTTTGCCGTGTATTCATCACACCCCAGAACCTCCCCGGTGTGACCTCCGGGAATGTAAAAAGAGCGCAGTGAGGACTGCGGGTGATGTACCGGGTGATGCGTATCCAGATTGCACCGCCGGTGCCCTGCCTTTGCACGACGCGTCAGTGCCTGTAAGAGTCTGTGGACCAGAACCTTAAAGTAGCAGCTTCGCTGTACTGTGCGCGCTCCTGCGGCTCGAGGCGCCTTGTAACCGGGCCCCTGTGCTGTCTTCACCCTCCAGGGCTCTACGACACCTTCCTAACCAACGACGACCCCGAATGCTGTGACGTCAGGAGAGAGGAGCGCGCCAGCAAGCCCGCCCGAGGGACGGGGGGGACCGGCGGCCCGCGTCACAGGACGTCCCTCGCAGCGTCCTCGGCGAGCCGACTGTGCAGCCCCAGACTCAAGCTGTGCGTCCTGGTACTGATGCTCCTGCACACAGTGCTCGCGGCCTCGGCGGCGCACAACGGCACGGCGCTGGGCGTCGGGGGCGTCCCCGCGCTGGACCACGGCTCGGCGCGCGACGAGTAGCCGGCACCCCGGGGCGCCCCCGGCGCCCGCCCGCTGCCGCTCGGACACTCCGGGTGCTTTTACCCTCCAGCCGCTTCTCGCAGGGCCTTTAGGGTGAAACCGAAGAAGATGGGCCTGGATCCAAACGAGGACACAAACACAGCTTTTTATTGACTAAAAGGCTGGAAAGTGACTTAAATTTCTCACACCATTTTATACACTGTGTTTTAATGTTTGGAGGTTTTATTTGCTTTCCTTTGATTTGGGGTTTACTTGGTCGTTTATTTTTTTTGCACTTGTTAATACAGGATTTATTTTTGGGGGATGGTTTCTCAGAGGTACACTGAGTCTTCACTGTCTCTTTCTCGCTCTCTGTCTCTCTCTCTCTCTCTATATATATATATATTTCTAGTCATTGTGTGTGTTCATCAGATAGTTCTGTCTCTATGTCCTGTCAGTTTCTATTAGCGGAATGATTGCTATGACCTCGAGGTATAGCAAAATACAAAAAAAAAATTTAAAAAGACAAAAAAAAGAAAACAACAAAAAATAAAAATAAAAAAAAAAAACCCTAACTCTTTCCTCCCGCTTCCGGAGGCGACTGCCTTCCCCGCCCCCGCCCACCGCATCCCCGCCCCCTCTCGCCCCCATCCTCCGCCTCATCCCAGCCCCGCCCATTCCAGAGGCCCCGCCCCTCCCTGTCCCGCCCCGCCCCTCTCGTTTCCAGCCCCGCCCTCCGCCCCGCCCATTCCCGAGGCCCCGCCCCGCCCGCCCCACCCCCTCGGCCCCGGCCCCGCCCCCAGCAGACACGCCCGCTTGCTTCCGTCCGTGCAGCCGCAGTGCGGGCGCGCACGCTCCGAGGTCCCCGGGCCGCCGTCGCGACCCCGCCGGGAGCCGAATGAGGGGTCCTTTTTAGCCGAACAAACAAGTGCTCTCCATGGTAGGCGGAACCGGACACGGAACACATTTTTATGTTGAAAACAAAACAAAAGCAAAGCAAACCACCTTGCACTACGTGGCTCCCGCCCCGCCCCCCGCGGCCCCGTCCCTGGGGCGCGGCCGAGTCGGGGCGCGCGCTCCGGCCTCCGCAGGGGCCGCGCAGGGACCGAGGACTCGAATCTGGGTTTCTTTGTCCCCTCTGTGGTCGCGGAGGAGACCGCAGAGATGCTCCGACACCTGCAGCATACAGAATATATACGATTTCACCCCAGTTCTGCCCCCACCTGTGATTTCGAATTATTCCGGGTATAAAGTGTATGCAATTCTGCATTATCACAAAAGAAGAACTTGTTTAAAAAAACAAATAGGTTAGCCATTTTCATTCAAGTGCAAAAACTCTGTCACTGGAACACGCTCTAGGTAGCTGACAAAAAGAGAAGAAATCAGATCGCTCTGTTTGTATTTTTTTCTTTCCGTGGGAACATTTCACCTGCTGAGTGTACATGAATTTGCTTTCTAAAAAAAAAAGGCTTTGTGAGTTTACAGTAGAATCAGTGGAAGGAAGAGTTCATAAGGGCTGTTTTTAAAAAAACAAACAAACAAAACAAATAAATTAAAAAAAAAAAAACCACTTTACATTCCTTCCTATACTCTAACTACACGTGGGAAGTGCACTTCAGATGTTTGCTGTGTAGCCGGGAGACGAAGGAAAACCATAGTAAAGGTCCTCGTAGTGAACAAAATTTAGTTATTAACTTTATAGCTATGAAATTCCCCAGGCATTTGTTTTTGTTCAAACAAACTTTAATCTCTGCATCATACTTAACCCTGCGACATGCGTACAGTATGCATATTTTGTTTTGAATAAAAAAATGTTTTGTTCCAGTCTGTTAAGAATATTCAAAAAATAATAAAGGTATTGCTTAATAAAATTGCTAGAATTGTTTAGCAGTACATGCACAAATATTTTACTAGATTCTTCGTTTTAATAGTGTTTTGTTGAGACTGAAAATCCTAAAATGGTCTGCGCAAATACAAAAGAAAAAAACCGCCAAAAGTGCAAAAATTCTCCAGTTTTTGTTCCTTTTTTAAAAATTGGTTTTTTAATGCAAATTCCAACACACGTACACACACGTGCGCGCGCACACACACGCTCGCACGCCAGGCCCACTATTTTAATTTATAGAAACACGGTGCTATTTCTGGGCTCACAAGAGGGTGGAAGAGCCTTGGGAACATTGAGTTGCTGCAAGTGTTGGGAGAAATGTGCGTGTTTAAAGCCCATCGAGCTGTGAACCACAGAGTTCAGTGAAGTGGGGGTGTGGGGGGGAGGTGACGGAAGTAAGGGGCTGACTCATAAGAAAGGATTTAGTAGGCGAGCTCTTTTTCAACTGACCCCTTAAAGGCTTTAAGATACATGGCCAGGAACAAGTGTGGCCTCACCTCCATCTCCCTCTGCTGGGCAAAGGCCAGGCCACGGTCCATGTCTTCCGTGTCCCTCGCGCTCTTCTTTGTGCCCTGGAACTTTCCATCCTGTGGGGAAATGACAGATTAACACAGATGCAAGTTCTGCCCACTCTCCTGACAAGGAGTTACTATTTCAAGACACCGGGGAAAATGATTAAAAAAAAAAAGAAAGAAAAGAATCAGTATCCCATAACAAACAGGGTTTCATTTCCTCTTAATATCTTTTGCAAGTGGTTAAAATTCTTTTCAAATATAGAGGGATTTGGAAGATTGCACTGCACCCTGTTTAACTTTCTTTAGGGGAGAATGGCGGCCGAGAGGGAGACCAAAACCCAGCACTACTTTACCTGACAGGTAAGCCTTCCAGAAGACAATTGCAAGGAGAAACAGCAAAGCATCTAATTGCACCATGAAACTATAATTTGGGTGAAAGGATGGTGTGGAGAGAAGGGGAACCAGATATCTCCCACGTGTCAGCCAGTGTGGAAGCTGTCTCTCATTCCGGTAGAATTATTTTCTTTTTTCTTTAAAATTTTTTAATGTTTATTTATTTTTGAGACACATAGAGACAGATCATGAGCGGGGGAGGGCCAGAGAGAGGGAGACACAGAATCGGAAACAGGCGCCAGGCTCTGAGCTGTCAGCACAGAGCCAATGCAGGGCTCGAACTCCCAAACCATGAGATCCTGACCTGAGCTGAAGTCAGACGTTTAACCGACTGAGCCATTCAGGCGCCCTAGAATTCTTTTCTTGCCATATACATTTATCCTTATTCTGTGAGCATCATCTCAATGCCTAGGATTTATTACTGTAAATGTGTAAGCACATCTCTGTGGTATTTACACCAACACAGGGAATGGACGCGGCTTTTCCTGGGGTCAGCCAATGGGTCCAAACAGCCAATGGCTCCTTCACGGAGCCAGGAAACAGCCGCTGAAGATGCAAATCTCATCACACTCATGGGTCATTTAAAGTAGTTTTTCTACTTGATCAACTTGCACGTGTTAATTCTGACACAGAAATTTCAGACCCGGCACCTCTGTAATCATCATACCATTGTGTTTTTCTCCTGGTGGATATCTACTGCATAGTGGATAATGAATTCTGTCATTAGAACAATTATTTCTGAAAGCAAATTGAAAATCAAGCAAATACTGCTTCATCCGCAAATGTGCAGAACTGATTTCTCCGGGTTTATTACTGTCTTTATTTCTGCAGTAGAGAAATTCCAGCTTGTGGAAGCGTTTGATTCTGCAAAGCCAAATGTCAAGTAACACGGTGTTATTCCTTATTACATTTGCTTTCAGTGAAGCTTTAGATCGACTGTTCTTTCATTAAAAAGATAGTATCGTTCTCCTCTCCCACGATATGGTGAGTGAAAATTGTTCATTTAAGTGGCATCATTAGAAACAAAAGAATGTAGCTCCTCACCAATGAACTGGTATCAGTAAGTATGAGAACCTGTAGTCATTAAAATAAGAGGAGACAGGCATCAAGAGGGTAAAGGAAGACAAGGAAGGAAGAAAGGAAGGAAGGAGAGAAAGAAAGAAAGATAGAAAGGAAGGAAGAAAGAAAGACAAAGGAGGGAGGGAAGGAGGGAAAGAAAGAAAAAGAACAGAAAGGAAGGAAGGAAGAAAAGAAAGAAAGAAAGAAAGAAAGAAAGAAAGAAAGAAAGAAAGAAAGGAAGGACAGAAGAAAAGAAAGAAAGGGAGGGAGGGAGGGACGGTGGGAGAAAAGAAAATAAACATGGATTTTTATATGAATGAATAAGAACATTATTTTTGCCAGGAAAAAAATAAATATAAAAATAAATAAAAAATAAAATAATATGAATTTTATTTCATAATATGAAAAAAATAAAAATAAATGAATGGTGTAATCAGCTCCGTGTGCCATAGAGATGACATTTGATACCCGGATAACGTTAAAACATCGATAAGTCTGAGTACCGTGTTCTTTCCCAGTAACAGCTAAATTGGTTAGTGGAAGAATTCAGTCACAGACATGAAAGGTGCATCTTATTTCTAGTAGAACTGCAGACAGGCGTTTGATTATACACACATGCAAATGTACATATAAGGAGAAAGGCTATATGGCTATAGCCTACCATTATAGGTGTATAATATATGTATAGACATAGCTTACAAGTAAAACTTTAACCACAAAATTATTTGGTCCATGATAACATGCACATAACACTATAGTGAATGGTTCCTATTTATTTGCTGAAGCTTGAGCAGTGTGCTCATTTAAGAACTATACCTACTTTGGTGTAGAAAACAGACTATCAAAATGTCTCCATTAATGAAAGAATAACAATTTTTAAGTAACCAGAGCTTCTCTATCTTTCAAGCATTAATGCTATTTAGAAAACAATGGATATGACAAGCAGGTATTGAGTGGTGGTGAATAAGAAGTCTTTAAATGGGAGGAAGGGGGAAAAAAGTGAATCGAACATGAAACAGTATCTTCACAACATTTAGGAGAACTTTGAAACTGCTTCAGAGCCTAGAAATTCTCCAAATCATGATGAAATGGGTAGATAATCCTCTTGGACTTGGAATGAAACTTAAGGCATGAAACCAAATATGAAAGACGTTCTTAGTTGTTGGGGCACCGGGGGAGGGGGAGGCTCAGTCGGTTAAGCGTCTGACTCATGATCTCTGCTCAGACCATAATCTCATGGTTCATGAGACAGCTTCATGCTGACAGCATGGAGCCTGCTTGGAATTCTCTCCTTCTCTCTCTCTCTCTCTTTCTCTTTCTCTCTGTCTCCCTCTCCCTCCCCCTTCCCTGCTTATGCTCATAGTCCTCTCTCTCTCTCAATAAATAAATAAATAGACAGACAGACAGACATTTAAAAAAAAATAGATGTTCTTAGCTCTTGACACACTTCAGCGCTGTGTTTACCTGGCACAAAACATTCAGATTAAAATCACAAATCATAAACTGCCTGCTGTGTCATCCAAGGTCACTAAGGTAAGTAGCACCAGGCTAGAGCTCCAACCACATCTGATAGCCAATTCCAAACACTGGTCCTGGAGCAGGGTGAGATTCTTAAGTCTCACACATGCTTTGGGGTATAAGTTATTTTCTCCAAATTCTAAGATACTTATAAAATTCCTAAGATTTAAATTTAAAGAATTAAACACTGTAAAAAAAAAAAGAGCTCTCCGATGTCATAAGCCACATCTGCCCACGTTTCATTTTGGTGCACCTGGTGCTGCTATTCTGGTCAATGCCTTGAAATAAAGGACAAGGGGTCGAGGGGACAGCCCGATGAAACGCATAGCTAAGAAGTGGTAATATTCTGTGCTTTTAAAATTCATTTTTTACTGTAAAGAGGAAGCACAGGATCTTAGGGGCAAAGCCACCGTTTGGGTACCTGCTTGGCACCTCTTAACATGTGGCACAAAGAAGCCAATGATTCTGAACATGAGGTCACACACGTGGGACCACTTGAGGCATAAGTGAAATAAAGGGTATAAAGGTGTCTAAACAAAATGGCGCCCTCAGTAACACTTACGATTACTCATTGGTGGAGGGAATCTCACTGCTTGCTTATGGCCACTGTTCCAGTTAAGTCTTTCAGAGTTGCCGGATTGCATTGGATTTTCTCTTAATGACATGTTTTAGATTTAGTTCACCCCTTTAATCTAGCAAAGTGACCATGGATGACTTTTCAACATTTTTTAAAACTTTATATGTATTATAGAATTAAAGTGAGTTCTGGGGTTACCTGGATGGCTCAGTATGTTGAGTGTTTGACTCTTGATTTTGGCTCAGGTCATGATCTCACGGTTTCGTGGGATTGAGCCCCATATTGGGTTTAGCTGACAGCATGGAACTTGCTTGGGATTCTCTCTCTCTCTCTCTCTCTCTGCCCTCCCGTGCTCCTCGTGTATGCTCTCTCTCTCTCCCTCCCTCTCCCTCTGAAAATAAGTAAATAAATAAAAACTAAAAAAAAAAAAGAAAAGTAAGCTCTAATGAGTTGTAATGTAATCAGCTATTGTTTCTTCATATGCCTCCCCCTCCCCCTCCCTCCAGCAAAACACAGCAAAAAAATAAAAGAAATTCGTAAGAATTGAGAGGTTGTCCCCTGTGCAAGTGTGAAAAGATCTAAGGTGGTGGTGGAAATAGTGACGCTGTCTCAAAGTGGTATTTAAACTACTCCTGGATTTTTCTTTTTAAGTACAAATCCTTGACCCCTCTGGTTTCTAAAAGCAAAAACACGACAGTAAATTTAAATGTATTCAGCATGAACATATACCTAAACTGAATTGATATCTATCTGTTTTAGAATAATACTATGATTCCCATAGAATGAATCACAGTGAAAAAATTAGGAAGCCTGAGAAGTTTTGGATATAGTCTAAGTAGGATTAAGTAGGATTCTTTTTTTTATACATTTCTTTTTTTAAAAAAATTAATTAAAATATTTATTTTAATATAATTTTTTGTCAAATTGGCTTTCATAGAACACCCAGTGCTCATCCCAACAAGTGCCCTCTTCAATGCCCATCACCCATTTTCCCCTCTCCCTATCACCCCGCCAATCAACCCTCAGTTTGTTCTCTGTATTTAAGAGTCTCTTATGGTTTGCCTCCCTCTCTCTCTGTTTGTAACTATTTTTCCCCCTTTCCTTCCCCCATGGTCTTGTGTTGAGTTTCTAGTAACCTTTCTTAATTCACTAACTCTAGTCTCTGTGGATCCTATGGCATCTCACCCCCCTCCGAGACATTTTAATGTATTTGCATGTTTGAGCCCCTCCCTACTTCTGACTGTAACTGACATCTTCACATGCTTTCACATTGACAACTGTCGTTGAAAGCCAGACTGTGGATATTGATCTATGGATGGAGGCTGCTGATCTGCAGATACGGAAAGTGTTTCTCGGAAAGCTTCCAGCTCCTGCAGCAGCGGCTGCCTCAGGCTGCAGACTGAATGCCGATACCTAGAGGAGCATTTGTATCAAAAAGCAGATTTCAGTGTGTGTCCATTTCTCATTGACTGTGCCAGAAGGAAACATTCAAGCAAAAGTTAAAGTTCTCTGGGGACGTTAGGAAAAGGCTGAAATGAAGACTATTATCTCTGTTCCCTGTTCTTTGTACTTTTCTTCCTTTTCGCCCCTATGACTTCAATTTTCATATCATGGTAAGCATCTGAATGTTTGCACTGCAACTAAAAGCGCCCTATTTCAATTATTCATAAATTTACTGATGATGTGTGATATATCAAATAATAAGAACATCTATACTAACATCTATATTATTTAATGTTTTTTTCTAAATTCACTCAAGGACCCTTTTAAGTAAACAGAAACATAGAAAAGAGGTACTCAGACCAATCAATTCAGAAAGACGAAGAATGAAGTAAAAACAGGCAAATATCTCTACCATTATGTAGTATTCTGGCAGCTAGATGGATGCTTTATTTCTTGTTTTTAATTTTTTTAATGTGTATTTGGGTTTTGAGAGAGAGAGAGAAACAGAGTGTGATGCGGGAGGGGCAGAGAGAGAAGGAGACACAGGATCCAAAGCAGGCTCCAGGCCCCAAGCTGTCAGCACAGAGCCCGCCTGGGGGCTGAAACTCACAAACCTAGAGATCCGGACCTGAGCTGATGCTTAACTGACTGATCCTCCCAGGCGCCCAGGTCGCTTCATTTCTTAAATTGCAAATTCTTAAGTCACTGCAGTATTACTAATTAAACACATTGAAAAGATTTTAAAAAGCCACTGGTAAGGTTTATTTATACCTTGTTTCTCTGGTCAGCTAGATTGCTCATTTCAGGTCAATTTGCTTGTCTCTCACCGTCGTTGTGTTGCTGACCCAAGTGACTCCTCTCTAAACAGAAGTGGCCAAATGTCTCGACGCAAATACGTTACTGAGATTGACCGTTTGGTGATTGAGACTTTAAAACAAAATCTAGTTCAATATAAAGGTTTCAAGTGTTTCATTTAGCTTCTTTCTTTTGTGTCTTATTTTTATTTTATTTTATTTTTTATTTTTGGCTCTCTCTGTATATGGTATGAAAAAATAGGGCGGCACAGTTTAGGCAATGATTCTCTATCCGTGGAGACCAGGGAACCACGGCCGTGGATTGAAGGAGACCTAAATGACCAGGTCTGTCCAGCTGCAATCTTGCTTCTGAGGTCAACGTCCTGTGGCATGGCGTCCAGATAAACTATGTGATGATGTGGCCACAAAGCCTTGGCTTCTGCTGAGACAATTGCCAAGAATGTCATTATAACACCAGAAATAACATGTCTATTTTTTTCCTTCCCCTCAATTTATTTAATTTTTTTAATTTATTTCTGAGAGAGAGAGAAAGACAGCATGAGCGGGGGGCGGGGGGGTGCAGAAAGAGAGGGAGACACAGAATCTGAAACAGGCTCCAGGCTCTGAGCTGTCAGCACAGAACTGGATGTGGGGCTCGAACCCACAAACCAGTGAGATGGCGACCTCAGCCAAAGTCAGATGCTTAACCGCTTAACCACTGAGCCACTCAGGCACCCCTCCTTCCCCTCAATTTAAAGGGCACACACAAGTTATCAGCAAATGAAATCTACCAGCAACAAAATTTGTTTCTAAGCCTTTAAGTAATGATTCAATTTTGATGAAAATCTTGGTAAAACATTTGCTGCATCTCTGAGCAAAACTCACGTTGAGCCAAAGCATTTTGATTGAATGTGATTTTCCTGTTTCCAAAATGCAATACAATGAGATAAGGATTTGGATTCAAAAAACATACAGTATGATGAATAAGTAATAAAATGTATTTTAAATGTTCGCAGGTATTTTTAGCATAATTAGAGTCTAAAATTTGGTAGTTTTCTTTTTATTGAAGTTTGTCTTTCCCCTTTAAACAATGTAAGTATTTTTTTAATTTAGGCAGTTTTTCAGGAAATGTCTTTCTATAGCTTTCTGGATCTCTTCAAATTTCATACTTCTGTTCAGTAAGATACTTGAAATTAAACTCTTTACTCATCTGTCAGGCCCCATATCTATCAAACAAAGTCCTTACGTTGTTACAAGTTGTTACAAGTAGATTTAATTACTTTGATTCTGATCTCTTCCCTCTTTTCCTCCTCTAATTTCTACCTCTCTTCTCTGTCTTTGCCTGTCTGTCTCTGTCTCTCAACTTCAGGATTTCGAAATGAGCTATCTCAGTCTCAGTCAACGACATCATTGAACGATGTGGACTGTCCTATGGTTCTTAGACTTGAAAAGAAAATTAAATGATCCTATTAGAAAAAAATGAAATTAAACGATGTGAAATATATTAAATACTTCATTATTAGAATAAGTTTGGTTGTGCAACCAGGACCCTTTAATTTTCTGGTGAGAACTTTGGTGGTCTAATTTATTACAATGACTCACAAAGAAATATTCTTTTCAAAATGAGTTAAGAGAACTGTCAGAGTGTGTCAAACGCACTAATATGATACCCTTATAAGAATGCATTTGCAAACAATAACTTTGACTTTTTCAAGGTTAGACACTTGGCTTTACGTATGTTATAATAAAATATAGAAAATTTATTTCAAAATCTGATTTTGGAAAAAATATGTTTCAACTGAGACGGAAATCTAACTTCCACAGCAATCAAAATTTATTGCATACCTTTTTAAAGCTATTGAGAAATTTTCATTTTTATATTTTCATGGAGAAGTAGCATCTTAGCAAGAGCCCAGCCCTCTTTATCAATGCCCACAACATCTCACGACACCACTGATTTTGTATTTCTCTGGATACTTTGCAAACTGTAACTATACTAACACTACTCCTTCAAAAGGCAGATATATTTTGAAAGACCTAAGGCTAAAAAAATATGTTAAGCAATTCTTTCTTTTAAGAGTAATCCATCTTGAATTTTATAACCCTGAGCAATGACAAATAACAGTCAAATCCTGCAGAATTTTTATTTAATGTATCAAATCAGCATGCGATCTCATTCATAGAAACAGATAAACACTGAATTTCTTCCTTCTTTTTCCCTGTGAACTTGGCCAATCAATTTCTCCCTCAAGCTTTTCTCAAAGGTGAGTGTAAAGTGAAAATTTATTTCTTGTGCCATTAGAGGGAGCAGGATGAGGTTCAGGTACAATACTATTTGTACTCCTGTCACAAAGTCCCCGGTGCCCTCAGTGCACATCATCTGAGGAGAGAGCGCTGTATCTCCCAGACAGCTCGCATTCCTGATGACTAAGCTCTTCTGATTGGGAACCGCCCTGAAGTGACAAGCGAGCTCAAATCAGAACAGGATGTGGGGGAACTGGGTCCATTTCTTTTTTAAGTCATGGTGGGGGCGCATGGGTGGCTCAGGCGGTTGAGCGTCTGATCATCAGGTCATGATCTCTTGCTAGTGGGTTGGAGCCCAAAGTTGGGCTCTGTGCTGACAGCTCAGACCCTGGAGCTGCTTCAGATCCTGTGTCTCCCTCTCTCTGCCCCTCCCCCACTACACTCTGTCTCTGTCTCTCTCTCTCTTTCACAAATAAATAAACATTAAAAAGTATTTTAAAAATCCTATGACGAACACCAGTACAATTTTTGGGCAATAAAGATGTGTCTTACAGGATTCAAAGAAGACAGTATATAGATTTCTTTTCCTCTGTTTTTTATTTTATTTTATTTTATTCTATCTTATCTTATTTTATTTTATCTTATTTTATTTTACTTTGTTTTATTTTATTCTATCTTATTTTATTTTACTTCACTTTACCCTGTACAGGGCACAGAAACGTGCCAAGAGAGTCTCATGGTTGGAGACAGAGTCCGTTCTCATAACCCTGCTTAGAAGCTGGGATTTGAGGGGTGCCCGGTGGCTCAGGTCGTGATCTCACAGTTCATGGGATCGAGCTCCACTCTGGGATCTGCACTGAAAATGGGACCTGCTTGGGATTCTGTCTGTCTGTTTCTCTCCCTCCCCCTTCCTTGCTCATGCTTGTCTCTCTCTCTGTCTCTCTCTCTCAAAAATAAACATTTCAACAAAAAAAGAAGTGTGGCTTTGATCGTCAACATAAGACAAAGCCACTAGAGAGTATTTTTAAAAATTAAGCTGCGTAAGGAACTTCATGCATTTAAAATGTTTTCCTGGGCAGTAGTGTACGGCACAGATTGAGGGAAGTAAGTAAGTAAGAAGGCGGACGGTAACCTTGGTGAGAAACAGAGAGTCGGAGCAAGGGCAGCAGTGAATGAGACAGAAAAGGTGGTGAATCTGAGAAATACTATGATGTCGAATTAGTGGGGCCTGATAAGCTGCACGTGAGTGGTAAACACAAGCGAAAGGCAAAAAAAAAAAAAAGACCTGAAAAGGAATCTCAGTTTTGCAGTGTGGCCATTCCCCGGATGAAGAACCCAGGAAGAGGGATGGCCTTGCGCCATGGACAACCGTGCAGGTTCAGAGAGAGGTCGCAGGCTTCCGGGGCACTGTCTCACGTCAGCATAACACATGGTTATGCGAGGGAGGTTACTTAGGATGAAGCTACCTGCTCTCCAAAGAGGAAAACAACTTTTCAAATAGCTCCGCACAAAGAAGCTACCTTCTGCTTCCTTTAACCCCCAGCGGGTGCCCCCCTTGCTGCTTCCAAGGCCCAAGCTTCGTGTGTTGGATCCGAGGCCTCGCCTGAGACTGTCAATCCAGGTGAAGGGGACGGTGTGGGAAAGGTACACCCACCTTCTAAACATGACAGCGACGAAAGCTCTGGAGACCAGAGCTCTAGGGGGAAATGAGCGATGGCAGGCGGACTGGTTAGACGGACACGGAAGGTTGAAAGGAGACATAACTTTTCCTTTAAGCACCTGTCAAGGGCAGGTACCCTTCACACTTCATTTCTGGCTCTCACAACAAACCCGCATAGCAGGTGTTTTTCACCCTAAATGTTTGGAGGAGATACAAGGCTCAGAGAGAGCACGGAAGCAGGTCAAGGTCGCACAGGCAGTGAACACCTGTGTTTGCACTCGAGTGTGATTTTTCTAATGCTTCGGCTTCTCACACGGAACCCTTAATATAACGCAGCTCTCTTGCATCTGGGAAGAGACTACAATAAAGGAAGCTATTTAAAATTCAATTTTAGCCTTAAATAACAAAAACAAATTGCATTTTTAAAAATGTTTTAAAATGTTTATTTCTGAGGGGGGGGGGAGAGAGTGTATGAATGGGAAGGGGCAGAGAGAGAGAGGGAGACACAGAATCCGAAACAGGCTCCAGGCTCCAGCTGTCAGCACAGAGCCTGATGTGGGGCTTGAACTCAAGAACTGCGAGATCATGACCTGAGCTGGAGTCAGACACCTAACCGACTGAGCCCCCCAGGCGCCCCACAAGTTGCATTTTTAATTGTAAAATATGTAGGAGAAATGCAGTGATATCGTCTGGGGAAAGAGTTCCCATTTCTCCATTCTTCTTTTTGGTCCTCAAGGTTAGTGCGTGTACAGAATGTTCCTTCCACCCATCGATTTATACTTGTCACATCTCTGGTCTTGGAATGAAGGTTTGGCCTCAGTATTGTTTAAAAGTATGATCATATCACATGGCTGTGGAACTCCGAAGAAAATTAGTTGACACTAATTGAAGTAGAGCACCATCGTGTTCAGGTCAAAGGTCAAGATGAATAATAGACAGTATCTTCAATGTTGACAACTTTACGACTTAGTGAAGGCTCCAGGCACACGCCTTAAAGAGAACAGGCAACTATACTTCTCACGTTTTTTCTGGGTCTGTGGTTGGCAACTGATCAGGTTATCTTTGTACCCAATGATTTAGTGGTTGGGATTCATTTTATCAAAACTGGTACTAAAAATTACTGTTCTCCAGAAGGAAATATATCAAAAGGGAGTAAATAAGTGATTTTACAAAGGACATATAAAATTAGAGTGGCTCATTATAAATCCAACACTGTGTCCAGATCAGTGAGAACAATGGCCACTTGTGGACAAGGTTGGACATTCTTCATAATGTCTACACATGTTAGGGTGCCCAGGAAAACTCCAATAATTTCATAAAAGCCTATTTTTCAAGAAAATATTTAATTTTCTTTTAAAAAATTTTTAATGTTTTTATTTATTTCTGAGAGAGAGAGAGCATGAGCAGGGGAGGAGCAGAGTGGAAGACAGAATCTGAAACAGGCTCCAGGCTCTGAGCTAGCTGTCAGCACAGAGCCTGGTGCAGGGCTCAAACCCACAAACCGTTAGATCATGACCTGAGCCTAAGTCGGATGCTCAACTGACTGAGCCACCCTGGCGCCCCAAGAAAATATTTAATTTTCTAAGTGATGCTTTAATCTGGTATTCACTTGATTTTCAGAAAAATAGCATGATTTATAATTTTTTAAAAACGATATACTCTTGGGGCACCTGGGTGGCTCAGTTGGTTAAGCATCCAAGTTTGGTTCAGGTCGTGATCTCATGGTTTGTAAGTTTGAGCCCTGTCGGCACAGAGCCCATTTCAGATCCTTTGTCTTCTTCTCTCGCTCTGTACTTTTCTTGTTCATGCTCTCTGTCTTTCAAAAATAAACATTAATATATATAATGCATATTATATATGTATATATATGTATATATATATATGTTCTGGATGTTATTGTTTTAAACTTGATTCTTCTAACTTATGAAATCTTTAAAGCCTCTATATTCCAAAAAACATATAATGGACCTT
The DNA here is from genome assembly GCA_017311185.1 of Proteles cristata cristata. Lineage (NCBI taxonomy): Eukaryota > Metazoa > Chordata > Mammalia > Carnivora > Hyaenidae > Proteles > Proteles cristata. Next base: position 193,023 of record JAESUZ010000278.1, on the reverse strand, counting down.
AGTGTCTGACTCTTGATTTCAGCTCAGGTCATGATCCTAGGGTCATGGAACCAAGCCTCACATCAGGCTCCATTCTGAGTGTGGAGCCTGTTTAAGACTGTCTCTTTCTCCCCTTCTGCCTCTCCCCTGCACACTCTCTCTCTCTCTAAAATAAGTAAAAATAGGGGCAACTGGGTGGCTCAGTCGGTTAAGCCTCTGACTTCGGCTCAGGTCATGATCTCACAGTTCATGAGTTTAAGCCCCACGTCAGGCTCTGTGCTGACAGCTCACAGCCTGGAGCTGCTTCAGATTCTGTGTCTCCCTCTCTCTCTGACCCTCTCCTGCGGACACTCTGTCTTTCTCTGTCTCTCAAATATAAATAATAACTTTATTTAAAAAATAATAAACAAATAAATACATAAATAAAAATAGCATCTAATAAGCAGGTTTGGAAAGCACTGAGTAGTTGATTTTACTAATTGGTAAGAGAAGAAGTAGGCATTGTACTCACTTTCAGTTAGATGATATTAATGAGTGCAATTGCATATGTGAGCAAATAGGAGATTCTGGATATAATAGACTATGCTGCTGTTTAGCCTACTTTCTGATAATAAGCCAAAATTAAGTATCTTCATAACATCTGCTAGGTTTCATGTGCAGAAGTTACAAGTTATTTGCATTATTCAATATGGTAATGGGACTATTATGTAAATCCCATGCTAACACACTGAACAAGAACTCACTAGAAATTAAAGAATCTTCATATATGGTTGCTCTTATAGGAGGTTGTTCAACATAAATCTGGTTGAGGGGAAATACATTTGGGAGGGTTAAACTAATAAACCTGTATTTAGATTATCTGGGGTTACCTGCGTGAAGGTCACAACTCAATTCCCAGATTAGTATTAACGCATTTCTGCTTAATGGAATATCTCTATTTCAGTGTACACTTAAGAACCAGTGACTTAATTATATATTGAGATTTAGAAAACAACTAATGGCAATATATTTCAATATTACTTAGCATTATAAAATTAATCATTAGAGTAACCTTACTTATCTGTCACGTTAGTAACTAACAAATACCTAATGTATCAATTATTTAATGCCATGAACACAACATTTACATACTTATCACTCACATACCCCAAAAAGATCCCAAAATCTCACTGTCAAATTTAACTACGCAATAAAATTATTATAAAACAATATAGACATATTAGAATTGTAATTCTAATGAGTGAATGAAACAATGCCTGATACTTTAGGTTATAAAATCAAAACTCTAAATTTTTGTCACCTACTGAATATAGGAACTAAAATTCTTATTTCATCATCAAATGAGAAGGAGACAGCCAGGTCATGTGTTCACTTATCTAAATATTCCAGCTTTACTGAAATTTGTGGTGTGCTACTTCTAAACATAATAATTAGGTGGCGTTCCTAGCCAACTTCTTCCTTTAATTTGGAGTTTCTGTTACTTTAATATAATTTATTTCTGATTATGTAAAACTTTGTAGTCTTTTTTGTAGCACTGAAACAATCACAAACCTACAAAATTGGCGTGAGGACAGTCCAGTCGCCTTTTCTCCCCTTTTCCAAGCCATTTGAGAATAAATTACCAACCTGAAGCCTCATCTTCTCTGAATATTTTAAGTGTGTATTTCCTATGAATAAAAACATTCTCCTGCATAAATGCAATGCAATCTTCAAAATCAGAAAGCTAATACTGAAATTTAATGCCATCTCATCCTTGGATCCTATTCAAAATTTCACCCATTGTCCCAAACATGCCTATAGGGTAAAATAATCCAATTTACAGTCACATGTTACATGGGGTTGTCATGTCTCATTTGTCTCCTTCAATGTAAGACAGTTCCTTAGTATGTCCCTTACTTTTATGACCTTGATATTTTGAAAGGTGTAAGCTAGTTTCTAAAAAACTTTTTAGGGGCTCCTGGGTGGCTTAGTCGGTTAAGCATCCGACTTTCGCTTAGGTCATGATCTCACAGTTTGTGGGTTCAGGCCCCGCGTCGGGTTCTGTGCTGACTGCCAGCTCAGAGCCTGGAGCCTGTTTCAGTCTGTGACTCCCTCTCTCTCTGACCGTCCCCTGCTCGCGCTGTCTCTCTCTCCTAGAAATAAATAAAACATTAAAAAAAAAACTTTTTAATGTTTATTTTTTATTTTTGAGAGAGACAGACAGAGCAGGGGAGCAGCAGAGAGTGGGAGATAAAATAAGGAAGATAATTTTTCTTAATTTCTTTTTAAAAACTACTTTTGAAAACAAAGTATAATATTGCGTCGAGGGATTTAGAATGTTATTGGGTGTAATACACAAAACAACAATAACAAGACAACCATAATGGCGGTGGGGTGGATCTGCACAATTTCAGGATTTCTACATTTTATATAAATTGGTACAATATTAATTCTAAGCATTGTAAAAAGATAAAGATGCATATTATAACCCTAAGAACATTACAAAAAAATTACACCGCAAGTATAGAGAAATATAGATAGGGAGACAATATGAATTAGAGTGAAATTCTGAAAGTATTAAAGAATCCAAAAGAAGACAGAAAAGGTAGAACAAAGGAACAAAACACAGAGGGACAAACAGAAAATAAATAGTAACATATTAGATCTAGTCCAACTATATCAATAATTACATTGAATGTTAAAGCAATTAATATTCCAAGTAAAAGGCAGAGATTATCAGACAGAGTGGATATAATCACATAAACCCAGCTGTATGCTGTCTACAGGAAAGGCACTTTAAATAAAAAATACAACCAGGTTGAAAGCAAATAGATGTAATATATACTATGCAAACAGTAAGCGTAAGAAAACAGAAATTTCTGTATCCATTAAAACAGCCTTCAAGAATCCAGCATTGCCAAAGTTAAAAAGGGAGTTTTCATAATGAAATGACTATAACATAATGACAGGCATAATGATAATTTATAGCAATCATAAATGTGAATGTATCACATTGACATTCAAAATTGATAAGGCAAAAATTGATTGACTTAAAGTGAGAAATTCCAAATGATAGTAGGAAGCTTTAATACCTCTCTTTCTGCAATCGACAGAACAGAACAAAAAAACCCAACTAAGATATCAAAGATAAGAGCGCTAACAATCACCTAATTGTTTTGATACTTATAGAACAATGGTAGAATTTAATGATAGAGTGCATGTTCTTTTCAAGTGCTGATAGTGTAATGTAAGCAAAAAACAATAGTATAAATAATAGGAAATATACGGGGCCATAAAACATGCCTTTGAAATTTTTCAAGGATTAAAGTAATACAGAATGTATTACATGATCACAAGTGAATTAAATAAAAACCCCAAAATAATAAGATATCTGGGAAAAGTCATCTATTTGGAAATTATTTTTTAAAATATTTAAAAATTAAATACATTCAAAGAAATTAGAAAATATTTGAATTAATTATGTATAATTAAGACTTCCCAGCCTCCATAACTGTGAATAATAAATGTCTCTTGTTTAAGTCACTCATTGTATGAAAATTTGTTATAGCAACCTAAACTGATTAAGATGGGAATCAGTAAGATTGTGAAATAACATAGAGAAAAGTAGCCAATCCAAAAACTTGCTTTTAGAAGTGATCGACATAGATCACACCCTAGTTAGACTCATCTAAAAAGCAAAGAACACAAATCATCAATAAGACAAATAACTAACGGATTATTACTACAGAGCCTCAGAATTAAAAAGATACTATGATAATATTACAAACATTTTGCCAATAATTTTGGAAAGTTAGATAAAATTTTAAAAATCCCTGAAAGATCTCACAAACTTCGAAATCTCACTTAAGAAATTAATGACTTAAATAGCCTTGTATCTAGTAAAGAAAATTGAATTCACAGTCCAAACTTTCAAAAAGAAACCCCAGTACAAAATGGCTTCATTAGTCAATTTCAACCATTTAAAAAAAATAATAGGAGCGCCTGGGTGGCTCAGTCCCTTAACCATCCAACTTCAGCTCAGGTCATGATCTCGTGGTTCGTGGGTTTGAGCCCCACGTTGGGTTTTGTGCTGACCACTAGCTCAGAGACTAGAGCCTGTCTTCAGATTCTGTATCTGCCTCTCTCTCTGACCTACCCCTGCTCATGCTGTCTTTATCTCTCTCTCAAAAATAAATAAAACATTTAAAATAAGGGCCACCTGGGTGGCTCAGTCTGTTAAGCGTCCGACTTTGGCTCAGGTCATGATCTCACAGTACGTGGGTTCCAGCCCCACATCAGGCTCTGTGCTGACAGCTAGCTCAGAGCCTGGAGCCTGTCTTTGTATTCTGTAACTCCCTCTCTCTCTGACCCTCCCCTGCTCATGCTGTCTCTCTCTCTCTCTCAAAAATAAATAAAACATTAAAAAAAAACATTTAAAATAAATTTAAAAAAATAATAATACCAATTCTATACAAAGTCTTTCAGAAAATATAATAAGAGGGAACATTAACCAATTTATTTTATGGGACCAATAATCACTCTATCAAAAGCATTTGATTTTATAAGAAAACATAAAGTTACAAAAATTATACCCTTCATGAATATGGCTGAAAATCTAGGGGTCTTATCAGTCAGAGTGGTTGAACCCTTTGTGATGACCTCGTAGACAATGTCCAGCTCTTTCTTTTGTAAAGTCTAACATGTAGGTGCCAACAAATTAAAGGGAATTGAATGTTTTTCTATTTGTTTGTATTGGCTTTCCATCAAAAATTGAAGTTTTATAGACGTGGTCAATTCAGGTGTACAATTTCTAAATTTAGATATGTGCCTCTAAGATTTTGTGTATGTTAAGATAGCAGAAAACTAAATAAAAATTTTAATGGTTTTTTTGTCATATTAAAAAGTATTCTAATTACTTAAAAAGTTACAAATGCATCAGAAATAAAGGATAATCATCCCCAAATATATATATTTTTAAACTTGGTAAGATAATGGCTAGATAGGTCAATATTGACCAATCTTTCCATATATGGGCATCCCCCTCAAAAGGCCAAATAGGGGTGCCTGGGTGGCTCAGGCGGTTGGGTGCCCGACTTTGGCTCAGGTCATGGATCTCACGTTAGTGGGTTTGAGCCCCACGTCGGGCTCTGTGCTGACAGCTCACAGCATGGAGCCTGCTTCAGATTCTGTGTCTCCCTCTCTCTCTGCCCCTTCCCCCACTCACATTCTCTCTCAAAAATGAGTAAACATTAAAAAAAACTTTTTTAAAGGCCAAATAAACCAAAAAGAATTATGTGGAATAGTTGTTAATTTATGTGTATATAGATGTGGATCTACGTGTACTTCTTATGTTTAATGAGTAAAGCATCCTGATTAAATCAAATATTTCAAAAAACATGTAAATGTTTATGTATATTGTTTTTCATCTCCTGTACATTTTCATAAGATTGTAGAAGAGACTTTCTAGCCATAAACATTGATCTATTTTGTTTCTTTGGCAAATAGTAGTACTAATTATGGACACAATATATGTATCAAGATGTTAGCAGGGCCATCCTGCCTTTAAAACCTCTAACGGAGAATCCTTCCTACCTCTTTCAGGTTTTGGAAGCCCGAGACGTTCCTTGGTTTGTGACATTTCTGCCTCTGCCTCTGTCTTTACATGGCCACTTTCTTTGCTTATATCTTTGGCTTCCCCTTCTGTTTCTCCTTTGTTTGGAAGGACACCAGTTATATTGGATTAGGGTCCATCCTAATCACCTCATCTCACCTTGATTATATCTGCCAAGATCCAATTACTGGAAATGTCATGTTCATAAGTACTGGGGATCAGGATTTCAACATATCTTTTTCAGGGGAGGGACATGATTCAACCCAAAGCAAATAATATTTGCCTGCAGGACCAAATGCTGATTATTAATAAGTGGATCAAACACTTTGTGTTAATTTCCTATAATTCAAAATCATTTGAACTGGTAGTATTTTCCCTCTCTTTCTCCTGTGCATGTTTGTGCATTGTCTGATTGGTATCTAAGACCTAATCAATAGATTTAACTATAATTTTGTTGAATTCAACAAAGAGCACCTGTTCACCTATAGGAACAATATCTGCAAACGAGCTCTCATTGGCAATGTCATTTAATGCTTACTTGATCCGTTAATTATTCAAATATTCAATACCAATGAGCTTTGTGTCCGGGGAGGAACCATAATTTCCTCAGATGTACCTGTTTCATCGAACTGGAATAGACTTTCTGGGAAACGTTATTCGGGTCCTAATTTTTTCCTCTATACTCCAATTGACTCTTAAAGTAAGATTTTTCTTCCTTAGATTCAGGTTCCTGATTTTTTTTCTTTATAGGTTTATGTTGCAGCCTCATCCTGAGGCATTTTATGATTACCGGGCGTAACAGCGGTCTGTGTAATGAAGGAAAACATCCCTGTGGCCCCTCTTCATGAATAATGCCTCTAGGTATTTCCACACTTTGCACTGTACACACTCTGGGGTCAATAATTTTTTGCCACGGGGACTGTCCTGTGCATTGCGGGATATTCATCTGTATCCTTGGTGTTTATCACTAGATGCCAGAAGCATCTCCACTCCTGTTATATTGTGACAATCCAAACATCACAGACATTGCCAAATAACCAAAGAGGGGCAAAATCAACCCCTGCCCTGCATTGGATTAGGACCTCATTGAAGAAAACTGAATGCGCTCTCACTTACACAGAAATGCTAAAAATGTTGGAAACAATACTCTTAATGTCTTTATTTTTCTAAGAAGGATCTTTAAAAATACATGCAGTAAGTGTTGGCATTATCTATTGACACTGGTAGGATAATATTGATATTAATGATATCAATCACATGGCATTATTTATTGATAAACATTTTATTTGGAGTCATTTTGAAGGAGTTTTGCTTGGAGGTGTTTTGTGATTAAAACTTGAACTCTTCGTTCTCTGACATCAGTTTGGAATTCAGTTTAAGTAGCCATAGTTGTGCCCTAGTTAAAATCATTTGCTCAAGTGAAACAAACAAGCAGAGGACAGAAAGCAATGAACTTTAGATCGGCAGATGCTTCCAAATGTTTTTAAGATTGTTTTTGCTTTCTTTTCTTTTCTTTCAGGTAAGGAAACTAATGTGGAAGGAATAAAATAACTGACCTAATTGTGACAGCTCGTTATTTATTGCTTTGTTTTTATACAGCAGGTATGCAATTTTACTTCTTCATATATTCATGAAAAATCAGTTATAAACTCTGAAATCTCAGATCAATATGTCATGTAGTGGAAGTAGTGTCCATATTCATTAACAAAATACGTCAATACCATTCTGAGTCATGGGGCCACCGTTTTCTGTATAAATAATCAATCTTAGCAACCCAAACCTAAGAGAATCTTACCTAAGATTATGAACGATTTACAAGGACTATACCCTGAAATCCTATTTATGTTCGCAAATACTGGAGATCATAAATATTTCACTGAGTTGCATTCTGAGTTACATAAATAATTAAGTGAGGTGATAAAGTATTATTTTAAAGAAGGAAGTTGTAGTCCTAATAAAGACAAGTAGGTATTGCTGCTAACAGTCTCACACAACAAACAGAAAACAATATGAAAACTGAAGCATTACCAGAACAATTTACAATTAAAAAAAAGCACTTTGGGGGTGAATATGTGAAGGGGGTTAAGAGGTACAATCTTCCAGTTAGAAAATAAATAATACACAGGGATATAACGTATGGCACAGGGAATATAGTAAATAATATTGTAACTAGACTTATCATAGAGATCATTTCACTATGTATATAAATATCAAATTACTGGGGTGTCTGGGTGGCTTAGTCAATTGAGTCAATTGAGCCTCCGACTTTGGCTCAGGTCTCATGGTTTGTGGGTTCGAGCCCTGCGTCGAGCTCTCTGCTGACAGCTCAGAGCCTGGAGCCTGCTTCAGAGTCTATGTCTCCCTCTGTCTCTGCCCCTCCCCCACTCACAATCTGTCTCTCTCTCAAAAATGAATAAATGTTAAAAAATAATAAAATAAATAAGTACCAAATCACTGTATTTTCACCTGAAACTACTAGAATGTTGTATGTCAATTACATGTCAGTAAAAAACAATTTCAGGGAAGTGGAATACAAAAAGAAAAAACTGTAAGGTTATTATGAAATCATAAAGCCTTGTTTGTAAATCTGAAGCTGGGCCAAAACATCAACAAAATTATAAGGTGAAGAACAAACAACATACTCCAACCATTGAGTGCATCATATCCATGATATAAAAGAATATTTCACCTGATCTAAAAGATCACCAATGCTGGAAACTAAGTTTTTGGCTTTTAGTGAAAATTAACATTTTCCTGAAGATTAATGTTAAATAATAAGATTCTGGTGATCTTTCCAACAAGTGCTTATAATTGAAGGTCTCCCCATAGAAAAGACATAGGATGACTTCCCTATGCCTTAGGGTGGAAAGTGTGCCTGTAATCATTTTAACGAGGGCAGCTCCTAAATTTCTATCCCACCACCCAATGCCTGGGACCCTCTCATAACCAGGGCTGTGAAGCGGGCCTGCGCTCAGACTCCTGCTTGATACAATCTAGGAGGAAAGAGACTGGGGCTTTCAGAGCTCATCAAAATATAGTTTTCAATTTTCCATCTACCACTCAATTCCCTAAGAAGAGAAATTTACAGCATTGGGTACAGAATTATTCCGTCCAAAATAATATAAAAGACCATCAGTGACCTAGATTCCAGCACTGAGCTACTTAAGAGGAAGTGCCTTACTAAAGGAGCTTCCTCTAAATTTCAGGAAAGCATTCAGACGAGGAAGGTATTTTCTCCCTTGGGAGGCAGAGGCGTTATTACTGGTACCTGCATCCAGTGCTGGGTGAGGAGGGGCAGAGATTCATGCCAGACCCTGGACTTCATCCCCCGCAGGGACAAGGGTCCACGGGCCATGTGAGTGTGCCTGTCACTCGCCTCCTGTGGAAAGAAGGGGTACTCAGCCTCTGGGTGGGGAAAGACAAGGGTATATGGGAACAGAAATAGTATTTTTCTGGAGGCTCAACGAGAAATTTCTGCCCATTTCCATTCTGCCACACTACAGGCCCCAAGAGCAGAAAATGCTGTCCTTTCCATCACCCTGAAACGTCAGCCCATAAAATGCTGAGGCAGCTCACCTCTGCCACTTAACGTACCAGAGAACTGTCAGTCCAAGAGCCCTCAGCAGCCAGGGAGGAAAAATAGAAACAGAACAGCTCCCTGGCGAATTCAAGCAGATGGAAGAGTTCAGTGACAACCCTTTAAAAATTAAATGAGGGCACTCCAGGGTATTAAGGTACATCAGGAAACACATGTTTGGAAGGATTTTTTTTTTTTTTTTAAATCTGATTTTTAAAGTGAAGAGTCAGGTGCTGAATTGAATGTTGTGGAGATCTAGAAGGTCAAGTAGGAAAATGATTTGAAATCATTGAAAACTATGGGAGAAGATAGAAATCATGAAGGCAAAGTTAGGGAGCTTTCAAGAGTGATTCATAAGACTTATGGAAAAATGTAATGAGTAGAAGATAGCCAACAAAACAAGTAATAAAAGACAATTTCCCTCAGAGGAGGAATTATGTCTGGGAATTGAGTTCCAGACGGGATTGAAAAGAAAAGACAAATATCTAAGTGTACAGTTGGTCCAAAATCTCCAAATGTCAAGGATAAACCAAAGTCCTTATTAATGTATACAGACATACAAAAATAAGTTCTTATACTGTTCCTTTTATGTTTTGCACAATACCTGCTACTATTTTAAGTGCAATCAATGGATTCCATCATTCAGTGAAAATGCACAGTGTTTTCATACAAATTAATACACTATTTTAATATGGTAGTAGCATGCTGGAAAGAGCAAGAACTTTGGAGTTAGACACACATGACTTTTTTAATCTTATGACCTTCTAGAAAAGGATCTGTCTTACGGAATCCCCAGTGTATTCCTATGTAACGCGGGGATATTTATGTTGCAAAGTTGCATTAAGTGTTAATGGTTGGTTAATTTTACAAACATGTACTAAGCCTCTAATCTGTGGGCATCATCAAGCTATGCCCAGGGCATACAGCTGTGAGCAACGCGAATATAATCACCTTCCAAGAAGCTTAGGACATAGACGATAGCAGTATAGACAGATATTACACGGCTAACCTTATCATTTGTCATTTATTATAGTTGCGGTAACTCTTCGAGGGAGAAGGGCAGGATGTGCTGTGACAGCAGATCGTGGAGGGGGGGTAGGGATGAGCTCAGAACTGGTGTTGGGGTTCATGCAGACTTCCTTCCGAGCAGTCAAGGTGGGCTCTGAGGGCTGTGGGCTGAGGATGCATCGCTTTGATACAATGAGGAGAAAACAAAGGGAAAAGGGGAAAACTATGAATTCTACCAGGGAGAGGGGTGGGCACGGACATGGGGATACGGTGTGGAGGAGTTTGGTAGTTTCCAGAAACTGGGAGAAAACTCATGGAGGTCAGCAAATGGTGGCCGCGAGCCACATCCCACTGTCCCCCCTGTTTCTGTACAGCCAGTGAGCTGAGAACAATTTGTATGTTGTTAAATCGCTAAAGGATTTAGATCTCATGTTGTCCTCTTACCACAATAAAATAACATAAAATTAAGTAGTTAAAAAAGATAATTTTCTGTGACACATGAAAAAGTGTGAGATTCACTTTTTCACGCCTGGGTGGCTCGGTCGATTAAGCGTCTGACTTCGGCTCAGGTCATGATCTCACGGCTCCTGAGTTCAAGCCCTGCGTGGGACTCTGTGCTGACAGCTCAGAGCCTGGAGCTGCTTCAGATTCTGTGTCTCCCTCTCTCTCTGCCCCTCCCCTGCTCACAGGTTCTCTCTCTCTCTCTCTCTCTGTTTCTCTCTCTCTCTCTCTCTCTCTCAGAAATAAATAAAACATTAAAAAATGTTTTTTTTAAAGAAAAAAGTGTGAGATTCAAATCTCAGTTTCCATAAAGCTTTATTAGAACGGTCTCATCCATTCACGTATCAGCTGTGGCTGCTTCCACATTATTGGTGACAACTTTGAGTAGCGGCACCAGAGATCAGTGACCTGCAAAGCCTAAAGTCTGTACCATTTGCATCTTTGCAGAAAACTTTGGCCAATCTCTGAAAGAGTTAAAACACAATCAGGAAAGAGTGAAACAATGAGGGACTGATGAGGTAAGCAAGACACAAATCATAGGCGGTATTTAACAACTAGTAGGCTATTGATAAATGATTGTTATTATTACTGTGCTCGAAATCTAACCACCATCCATATCATTGCATCTACAGGAAAATGCATTTAAACATCCCGGCCAAACAACTTTAATAACAGCTTCTGGATCATAACCAATTCTTTTTCGGAAAGTTCAAGAATTCCTTTATTTAAAAAATAGTTCTGGTTTCTATACGAGCTCTAGTTAGTAAACAAGTTTATAAAAAATGAGGAACCTCTCTTGGTGTTCCTGGTTGTACCTAAAACATAATTAGCTGCCCAGTGGTAAAGAGAGATAGTGTTATTAGCAAATGTTGGCAGGAAGATTTTTCTGCTGTGAAAGTAAAGTCAATTGTAGGGCTATGTTATAAGATTATGAGCCAAAAGAAATATTAGATTGAGCCAACTGGGCCACTTTATTCCAGGTTACTCAAATCGAAAGGGACACATCTTGGAGAGATTATAAAGCAAATTAGTTAAGAGGATGTTTTCAAAGTAGGGAACGCAGCAATCACTATTGAATACTAGGAGTGGGACAGTTCTTTACACAAATGTTACTTTAAATTTCAATCAGCTATTAGCTTTCCTTGCTAATGGGGAAGATAAGTAGAGACATTGCAAAGGCATGAATACCCCCAAGTCATTTTTGTTTGGCTTTGGTATACACTCTATGTGTTCTTGGCATCTGGCTCACCTTAGCAATTACATTCAATTAATTTAAAAAATTATATTTCCTAGGCACTAACAAATGATGGCCGGGAGGAGTGATTTAGAAACAGCGTGAGAATAGCTGTCTTTTAATCTCAAAACGTGCTATTATATCACGGTGGATAATTCCTGGAAGTGTCGTCGAAACAGCAGAATATCGACAGCTGTCAATATTTGCCACCTGGAAAGGGTACCATCTTGGCGACAAAGGAGTCTTCCAGATTCCTTTGGAGAATTCCTTTTGCTGAGTGCTACAAAATGTCATGTGACCTAAATCTCCCTCTTACAACTCCATGTCCTAATTCTTGACTCATCCTGATTCTCACGCTTTCCTAGGACATTTATGCATCTGGGGCTGACACAGGAACTTTCTTAACAGGGGAGAGTAAGTAATGAGACGCAACAAAAAAAGAAAGATAAGAAAACCTAGTCTGTTGAGTTGGCTGTGATGGAGTCATATCTAGCTGTATTCTTCTCTAAAGGGACCAGATAACAGAAAATGGGAACTCGACGATCTGGCTTATGTAATAGCCTAACCATTTCCCCATAAGTAAGTTGATTAATGGGCTGCAACCAGATAGAAACAAAAAACCATTCAGAAAAGGGAAGCGTGGTAGAAATACTCTTTTTAAAATTTTTTTTAAAGTTTTACTTATTTATTTTGTGTGAGAGAAAGAGAACATGAACAGAGGAGGGGCAGAGGGAGAGGGAGAGAGAGAATCCCAAGCAGGCTCTGGGTTGTCAGGGCAGAGCCGGATGTGGGGCTCAAACTCACTAACTCTGAGATCATGACCTGAGTCGAAATCAGGAGCAGGGCGCTTAACCAAGTGAGTCACCCAGGTGCCCCAGAAATATTCTTAAAGTAGCCACGTCCGATCCCTGTCTCTCACTGGTTTGGGGTAATCCCAAACCTTTAAGTCAGGTATTGTCTATTTATCTGTCTAAATCCCATCCTTGATCAATATTTCTCCACGTTTTTATCCAGGATACTAAGGGCTCCAGAAGAAAAAAAATGTACAGGGAAGTCGTTGGATGCCACCGTGACAAATACAGAATGTCTAACAGTGCCAACAAACACGGTACTGTGCTAAGTGTGCTTTCTCTATCCTGCGCTCGCACTGATTATTTCAAACCATATTTCCCTTTTCAGATCACTGACTTTCTTATTAGCCACTTAATTTAAGCAGATGACCTAACCTTCCCCTTCTCAAAGAAAAGACAAGCCATCGCAGGAGATGTTTCCATTTTCTGTCTCTAGTGATAAGTATCCAAACACACACACACACACACACACACACACACATACACACACGCCCCGCACATAGAGCCTTCCCCTGCTTGCCATGGGCCTTATGTTTGTCCCTGTCTAGAACAAACCGTCCATCTGCCTCGCAAACTGTCCCCTCCTGACATCTTCAAGGACTTCTTTCTCTTGATGATTTTCCCCTTATATCTTGAGCTTTTTTCTCTCTGTTGGATTCTTCCAAGCACTACTTAAACATTCTTCACCCTTCGTCCTAAAATAAACACTTGACCCCACTAGCTACAGCTGTAGCTCTTTCCTCCACTTCAACTAACTTTTTCGAAGACTTGTTTATATTCGTTATCTCCAGCTCTTCCCCTCCCTGCGCTTCTCTTGCCTCCGAAGTCCACCATCCACCCGTTTGCTTCAGTGTAATGCCTCTCATTGAGACCATCGTGACATCCTTGTCAATAAGTCCGGTGGACACTTCTGGCTTTATCGTTCTTGACCTTCCTGCAGTTCTTGGTCACTCCCTGCTTCTTGAAATGTCTCCCCTCCTGGCCTCCAGGACCACAAACTCTTCTAACTGCTCTCCTGCCTCTTTTAGCCAGTCTTCGTTGGCCTTCTCTCTACTTCCTCCACCCCCGCCTATCTTCAGCTTCTGTCTAAATCCCACCCCCATGTCACAGCGCCCCTTGGTGAGCTCATCCTCTCTATGAGTTCAGTGACAACCAGCAAGCTGCCAACTTTTAGCACAACAGAAATCCAGGCTGGGTTTCTGTCGTGCTTCATTTTCCCAACAAAATCCCAACAAGACCCAACAAAAGCTCTCCATCCAACAAAAGTATCTCGAACTCAAAATATCCAAAATTGAGGACCATCTCATTTATAGTCCTCAAACTTCTGTCTCTTCCTTGATGGGTGGTTCCAACATCCAATTAAATTACCCAGAAAGTTGAGACTCTTCCCCTTCCCCCTTCAAACAAACCTACTGTCTTATTGATTCTGCCTCTTAAATGTCTCTCTTACGTGTTCATTGTTCTTCATTCCAACAGTCAATCCCTTAGGATGATACTAACTTTTCTAGTGATTGTTGGAAGAGCTTTCTTGATTGTCCTCAGTCCCTTACCCACAGTGGCAGCATGGCTTTTTTTTTTTTTAAAGACACAAATCTGATTATCTTTTCCTTTTGTATAACATTATTATTATTTTTGGGGGGTCACACATTGGCAAAAATCACCCTTACCATGGCTACTAAGGATTTTACCAAATCATCTAATTTGTCAGCCCTATAATTTTCTTTTCACCCACCAGTGTCCTTTTTTCTTGTCTATGACTGCATTGCATTGAAATCACAGGATTAAGCAAGCTTTTCAACTAGAAAAAACATCACATAGGGGTTTCCAAACAGAGCCATGTTTTCATTCTGAGCTTTTCCAATTAATGGATGTTGCCTTGATAAGTTTTATTTTCACCTACTTGTGTCTCAGTTTCCTCATTCATAAAATGGCGATGCTAGTAATAATTCTACCATTCCTACCTCAAGGTACTATTTTTAGGGTTGAGTGGGTAATTCTTGCAAAGTGGTTGAAAAGGAGCCCATTACAGGGGCACCTGGGTGACTCAGTCAGTTAAGCGTCTGACTTTGGCTCAGGTCATGATCTCACAGTTCGTGGGTTCGAGCCCCACATCAGGCTCTGTGCTGACAGCTCGGAGCCTGGAGCTGCTTCAGATTCTGTATCTCCCTCTCTCTCTGATCCTCCTCTGCTCATGCTGTCTCTCTCTGTCTCTCTCAGAAATAAATAAAACATTTAAAAAACGTTTTAGGAAAAAAGAGCCCGGCACATAGTCAGTGCTCTGAAGGTGTGGCCCACTGTTTTATTACAGTCATTTCCTTGCAATTCCTCAGACTCCCTTGAGGCCAGTCTCCTAAGCTCTTTGCTGGGCCAACTCTAACACAGGAAAAGCACAGATGTACATACCTCTGGCCTGCCCCATACAGAAAATGGTCGCCAGGTCCCTCCAGCACACAAGTAGCCTGATTACATAAGCCCTAGGCTCTGCAACACTGTCCAACAACGTGCCAAGTTTTCTAGTCATAACAAAACGATCTTTGGATAAGTTTTTCAATTCTCAAGCCTCCTCTAACCTCCTCCCCACAGACCTCGTCTTCGGTTGATGACTTGGCCTCATGTTCAATGGAGAGACCAGAGCACTTCAGACTGAATCCCTGTGACCATCTCATCTCAAATCTAAAACCCTACCTGAGTCAGCGCCTACTTCTGTCTGCCCTTCCAAAGAATGTGGTGACACTTCTCATATCCAATAACAACAGACAGCCAGTCCAGGCTCGCACACACTCGCCCTTTCCCGGGGATGTGGCTGCACTAACTCTCTGTCCCTCCTGCTTCTGCCCACCTTGCCCTCTGCTGATCACCCTCATGAACATTCTGGATATTCCACCCCTCCCCTCCTATGCACATTCTTGTCGACCTGTCCGTCTACAACCAAGGGTCCACGCCCCGGCTCTGCCGACAGCCAGGCTTCTCAGCGCTTTCTTCCCGGGCCTCCCTGCTGCTTCTCACTTCCCCTGCTTCCCGCTGAACTCTGAGCAGGGGCACTTTGTAAAATTACTTCCATTTATTTTGCTCACAGTTCGTTTTTATGTTCACTCAAAGGTGACATATGATTTGAAAAATCGATGTCGGTATGTGTTTAGAACAATATCTGCTGATACGGATAAATAGAGATTCTAATTAAAGGACAGCTTCAGGTTATAGTTTAATTAGCCATATTTTCCCCCCTCAGCGGAACATATAATAAATATCAAGGTGTCTTAGTATCAGTGCATCTGAGCTGTGATGAAATCCTGTGTCGCGGACGCACAGGCACCTTCCCTGACCACCCAGTAACACTGTGCTCTTCTCCCCTGCCAGGAATTCTTTTCTTTACCAGGTGCTTATCCCGATCTTAAATTTGTTTGTCTCTTCATCTGCCGCATACCTATGTCTGCAACTGGGGTCTTTGAAGGCAAAACCCCATCTGTGTGGCTCATCCAGTACATATTCTGCCAACAGGGCGACTGGTTCGTGATGGGCTTTCACTACATGCTTGTGGGTTTGCTCAACCAGTGGATGAAAACCTCTTTTGGGAAGCTCGCTGCAACGTTACAGAACGTTGGTTGCTATAGGCTCCAAGGAAGTAAAAGACCGCCAACTTTGATTTTCGCCCTTAGACTTTCAGTTCTTAAGTACTAAACCAAACTTGCTGTAAAACACTTTAACATGAGAACACTCCAGGGCTTTATAAAATAAGACATGCGCAAGGCCATTGGTTTTTATTTAGCAGAACAATTAGGATAAAGCTTTCAGATTTGATTGCTGCGTTACCCAGGTGAACCTTATGAATGAGATGACCCAAATGTACAGTCAGAAATATGTTGCATTACAGACCCTAAAAATGTGACGTTTCCAGAAGACAGAAGAGAAGACAAGCATAAACAAAATCCTGGAAGTTTCCTGCACAAATCCAAAGCAAATATTCCCCATCTGGGTTTCCCTTTATGCAACCATGGATATAAACCAGAGTACAGCAATCATTCCGTAATCTCTCAAGTCCTTAAGCAAAGGATAAATGCAATTTTCTCTTCGGGATACAAAAATATAAAGTAAACTCTGATTTGGAGCAGGTGTCAATGCTTAAGTGGATCATAAATCATAATTATATATAAACGGTGCCTTATCTCATCTTTTGATCTTAGTTTTTCTCTTTAAAGACAAAATTAAATGGTGGAAATCCCTAAACAAGTTTCGTTTCCTTGGAAATGTGGATTTGTCCCTTGGTTCTGCATAAGGATAAGTTTTCTTCCAAGACACGTCATCATTTGTGTCTTTTGCTGCTATTGTAAGATAAAAAAGCATAACTGAATCACAAAAGCAATTAAATGTCTACAACTTGCATTTGAAAAATCAATTATGAGCTGCCACGACAGACCTAAGAAGTTGAACAAATAGAATATAACCATTTGCTTCCTCCTGGGTATGATGTGAGACTAAATGAGGAAACATGTATTAAGGGCTCTTTGAAAATGTCGTATCAGTGCATGATATTAACAACCATCATTATTTTTCCTACATTTTCTGGCTCATTAATTTATATCCAGATTCCAAAAGATTTAGGTACCACTTTTCATTCTAAAAAGCTAAGTGAAATAATAATTTTGAAAGAGATTATATGTAAATTCACAAAGAGAATGCTTCTAGTGTGCAAAATGAGTTTTAAAATTTGGTTTCTTTTTAGAATCCTTTTTAGAAATGTTAGACCAAGTTTTATCAGGAGAGGGCAGTCATGCTTCATACTTCCACATTCTGCTCTTAGCTTGGACAGGAATAGTCATTTCAATTTTTCATTGCAAATCAAAGCATAATTATAAGCTAATGTCCTATTCTGCCACCAGCCTCAAAGGTCATCAGAGTATGTTCTATAAATGAAAAGAAATTGTTAGTTCTAATTACATGTAAAATTAGTATTGTACGCTCTGGAACTGCTTACTTCTTCTTGGTTTCACTCTTCATCTTTAAATGGAATATCATCAGGGAGACAAAGAGTAGTACCACCATCCTTCATGGGTTAAATTCCGTGCATTACACTCTAATTCAGATATTTGATTTATAATTCCTAAAACTTAGATCGCTTCAGATGAAATTACTATGTGTCTGTACCTTCTGCATTTCTCAGCAAGGACACTTAAATTTACTTAAATGAAATGAAACTGAGCAAAGCAGTAAATTTAGTTTTTGTAAACCAGAGACATTCCTTGGGGTTTCATGTTTTCAGGGAAACTAAACATCGTGGATTTGGCACGGGTCCTGACCTGGCTGGGTGGGTGAACGTGGCCGTGTGTACATGTGAATCATGACTTTCTCAGAGTCTTGGAGATGGAGTGCAGTTCATTTGAACCTAAGATGTATCAGCAAGAGTGATACGTTGATGCAGAAGGAGTAAAATTCTTAGTGACCTTGAAAAGCAATGAAGCTAAAGACAAAATTCTCAAATCAGCAGCTACCTGGGGGCACTCTCATCCATTGGGGCGCCAGTACCCCTTAATTCAAGCCAAATTTAGCCAAGAGCACTGGATGGAACCTACCATGAAGCAGATTTCAGGCCAACTCGGACCGAGCCGTGTAACAATCGGGGCCAGCGAATGAAATAATGGTTTCCGTGAGAAATGAATCAGTGATTAAAGACTGAAGGAGCTCATCAAGTTGGAGCAGCATGTCTTTATGTCAGTTCGCAAATCTAGAATGCTGCAAAGTCAACACATATTTGTCGAACATCTATCTACTACATGCAAATTGTGGCCTCCGTGGCCCCTGGGTCTTCACCACACCTCAAATCCTACCTGGGTACCATTCTAGAGCTAACATTTGAAGAGATCCTCAGTGGGTTTCCGTGTTTCAAACTGTAATTGGCCCATGGGCCTGAATCCTCCACTGGCTTCTGAATCTCACAAATAGGTACAACCTATAACAACGGAAAGTATAAAATATACCGATCTTTGTTCCGCTTTCTTAGGCGACTGCCCGTGAGCAGCTATGTTCGGGTGCTGAACTGCTTTCAAGCCTCCCTGTACCGCACCTGTCAAGGTGTCCCTTCCCTTCCCAAATGTCCTTTCCCTGAAATGTGCACATTGATGTTCTCAGGGTATATGAGCTCTTCACTGTGAGCAAGAGGAGCCAGGATTTGTCGATTGCACCTGTCTCTTGTTTGGACAAAGAGGCTGAGCTTCTTTTCACTCCTGCCCTTGACCGCTCCTGCCCTTGATCCCCTGCACAGGGTCTGTTACCCAGGCTACTTCTCTTTGCCCATCAGTGCCCAGTGGGATCATGAGATCCCACTGCCTTTGAAGGTCTTCGGTAATTCTCCTTTGATCCCTGTGTCTGTCCCTTCAGGATACAAGCCAGGCACCCAAAAGCCCTCTCCAAATGGCCTTTCAGACCATCTCCGAGGGGACAGTTTGTAACCACTGCACAGGAGCCACCTGATAGGACCAGGCGTCTAGGTGAGCCCGGCTTTACATGAACTACTTCATTTCATATTCAAAACAACACTACAAAGTTAATTATGAAAATTAATTAGTGATAAATATCAGGAAGCCCAACCAACAAAAAGTGGCCTGGGAAAGAACCCTGCCACATCCTGTACCAATTTGGTTGAACCACAAATGGAAAACACATTGTGTTTTGCATCCAGAATGAACACGAGCTAGTGTGTAGCCTAGGTTGCGTCTGATTAATAAAAAGTCACCAAAACCCAAACCGATCCAAACCAATGTCTCAGTTGATCCTAGTGCCCCAATTCAGTTTAAAAAAATTTTTTTTAATTTTTATTTTTTTGGGAGAGAGACACAGCATTAGCAGGGGGAAGGCAGAGAGAGAGGAAGACACAGAAATCGAAGCAGGCTTCAGGGTCTGAGCTGTCAGCACAGAGCCCGACATGGGGCTCAAACTCACGAACCATGAGACCATCACTTGAGCTGAAGTTGGACACTCAACCAACTGAGCCACCCAGAGGCCTCCCACAATTCAGTTTTTAAAAAATCAGAGACATGATGCTTTTTTTCTTACTACTTTCATGCCATTTGTTTATATAAAACATTGCAACTGAGAAACAGCATTACTTATTTATAAAGTGGAATGAAAATATTACCTGTATTAGAAGAATAGTTTCTAACATTCATAAGATTACCATAGCACGAGCCCACGGAAAGTGTTAAGGACATGTCAGCTATTTTCGTGATTTGCAAGATCATCAGAACGTCGTTCCTGGAGACAAGCCCCTGTGTCCCTTTTCTTCATTCCTGTATCTTCGGTGCCTAAAACAGTGCCTGGAACATAATATACGCCCAAGACATGACTGTTCATTGGTGTCTGGCATAATGATAGAGTCTGGGTCATGACGCCAAAATGTTCAGAGAGTAGTGTTTCCACTGGCTGTACCACCTGAGGTACACATTCTATCTCTTTTTACTTCATTTCTTCATTAAAGAAATTTTTTTTAACATTTATTTATTTTTGAGAGAGAAAGAGATGGAGCATGAGCAGAGGAGGGGCAGAGAGATGGAGAAGCAGGCTCCAGGCTCTGAGCTTTCAGCATGGACAGCAATGCAAGGCTTGAACTCACGAACCATGAGATCACAACCTGAGCCAAAGCTGGACGCTTAACCAGCTGAGCCACCCAGGTACCCCCATTTCTTCATTTTATAAATGTTTGTTGGTTTGTTTGTTTTCAGAGAGAGAGAGAAAGCAAGCGAGCAGGGAAGGGGCAGACAGAAGGAGAGAGAGAGAATCCCAAGCAGGCTCTGCACTGTCAGCACAGAGCCACACGCCGGGTTTGACCTTAAGAACTGTGAGATCGTGACCTGAACAGAAATCAAAAGTCAGATGCTTAACCAACTGAGCCACCCAGGCACCCCCATTTCTTCATTTGTAAGTGAAGGTGATGATCTCATACCTCATCTCTCAGAGTTGCTATGAGGGTGAAGTGGGGAATGCTTATAAAATACTCAGAAAACTCCCTGGAATATACTAAGTAGCAAATAATTATTAGCAATGGTTATATCCACTTTGTAGTTGAAAAAGTTAAAATTTGGGATACAATCTTTAGTCCCTGTGATACATCATACTCACCCACTGTATGAGCTGTTACAAAAAAGAAAGTCAAGCTAAGCATCACGTAAGTTTTCCAAGGTAAACTTACAGAGCTCGGTGGGTCAATGCCAGGTTTCAGAGCAAGGTGGGCCTCATTCTAATGACCACTTTCTCCAGCTTTATATGTAGCCCCTTTATATGTGCTTCTATGGAGGTTGTTTTAAAATAAATACAACCCACTCACACAAGTGGGGATGATTTAAGTGGTAGTTGGTGTGAATTATTCTGGAAATATGTGATGTGCATATCTTTTTAAAAATTTTGTTGATGTTTATTTACTTTTGAGAGAGAGACAGACAGAGCGTGAGCAGGGGAGGGGCAGAGAGACAGGGAGACACAGAATCCAAAGCAGGCTCCAGGCTCTGATATGTCAGCACAGAGTCTGACGCGGGGCTCGAACTCATGAGCCATGAGAGGGTGACCTGAGCCGAAGTCAGAGGCTTAACTGACTGAGCCACCCAGGCGTCCCAGTGATGTGCATATATTTACACGAATCTTCTTTTGACATGAAAGCAGCCTTCTAGCGCCTCATCAACATTCTGACCCAGAACCCAGGATGCTGGTCTGAGGTGCTCTTGGGCCAGCGATGTATCTGAGCAGTGAGCAAGATGTAGTTGGAAGTGCATGTGGGTAGGCAACATAATAAACAGACAAAACCAAGCTAGAACCCCATGGTGTAAGAGCTGAACATGAGAGGGGCGCCTGGGTAGCTCAGTTGGTTAAGCGTTTGACTCTTCATTTTAGCTCAAGTCATGATACCAGAGTTGTGGGATCGAGCCCCACATTGGGCTCTATGTTGAGCATGGAGCCTGCTTGAGAGTCTCTCTCTCCTTCTTCCCCTCTCCCCACTTGTGCTCTCTCTCTCTGTCTCTCTCTCTCTCTTAAATTAGAAGAAAAAACATAATTAAGAAAAGGGTTGAACATGAGGGACAGTTTCAGATGAGGCAAGCAGAAGTTCAGAATGAGATAGCAAGAGAGGGAGAGTTTTGAGAAAGAGAGAGGTATGGGGCCCCAGAGGAAGCAATATAGAGATTCTGTAGCTTTGTGAGAGGTTGTTCGGGCCAGGCTAAGGCAAAGTGGTAGGTTTGTCCTTGGAAGTCTATGACTGCTCATCTACTCCCATAGTTTAGACCCGACCTTCTCTCTTTTTTTTTTTTTTTTTAGGACTTACCCTGTTATATTCCCCTGGGCCCAGAGGAAAGCTTGTTTGCATTTCTTGCCAGTCCATGGGGTGCAGTTCAGGTAACTGGTAGACCAGGAGCCCTGTCCTCTAGCCTGACTGGTAACTTAAGATCTGACCAATTTTTATCTTTTTAGGCACATCTCTTCTCTTTTTCCGTGCACTCTTTATCCTTGGGGACTTCTAATTTTTTCAGAGTAAAGGCGTGGGAGCATCCTGGGTCTCAGGTGTGGATTCTCCTGGATGAAGGATGGTCCATATGACATTTAAAAAATTTTTTTTAATGTTTATTTATTTTTGAGAGAGAGAGAGACACTGAGACAGAGAGAGAGAGACAGAGACAGAGACAGAGTAAGCACGAGCAGGTGAAGAGCAGAGAGACAGGGAGATACAGAATCCAAAGCAGGCTCCAGGCTCTGAGCTGTCAGCACAGAACCCGACGTGGGGCTCAGACTCACAAACCATGATATCATGACCTGAGCCAAAGTTGGACGCTTAACTGATGGAGCCACCCAGGCTCCCTGGTCCATGTGACATTTTAAAAGACCATCTATTTAAACTATTCACATGAGTTTTTTTCCCCTCAGGATTGCCGATCACCCCCAGAGTGCAGCGGGGCGGGGCGGGGAGGGGTGGTCAACTGAGCAGGTGGAAGTCACCTGAGCTAACCCCACACACATCTTTCTGATCATACACTTCATTCCCTATTCTCTCCTGGCTGGGGTCACACACGCACAGGCCCGAGACAATTGTCTGTGTTGAGATGAAAGTCCATAGGATGTCTCACCCGGCAGATTGTTATGATAAATGCCTGGTTAATGCTTAATTTCTCAAAGAGCAAAAAGAAAGATGGCTTTCTTATTAACCAGGCATAAGCAAATTCAAATATACTTTGAAGTATTAATAATTACTGACACTAAAATCCTTTCATTTGGTGACAGCTATTTTATGTTTTCTGATCTTTTAAATTCGGTATTTACTGTTGTTTAGACTTTATATCCAGATGAAGAATCAGAACTGCGGTTTCCCAGAGAACTGGATTCTTTGTGTCCACGGCTGACTCATGTGTATTTTAGAAGCTTCCCCACCATCCCCACCTCCGCTTCAACAGGGATGAGTGCAGGTTCATTCCTTCCTAACTGGAAGGTAAATTTTGCTCTGTAGGAAAAGGAATGTAACATCTCTCTATTAAATTGGGAGCACACATGATCTTCTTGGGAGCACTTTCAGTCTTGCCAACAACATTAAAAAGTCACGTGTATGTATCCTGCCGTCCCCTTCTAAATTTTGCGGTAAACTCTTTCACGCGCTACTATCAGCTACAGGTTATTTCATGGGGCTTTCTCGGGACAGAATGGCCACACTGAACTGTGCAAGTTTTCACCAGCCTTTTCAGTCTCACACATTCCCTCACCAACTTTGAGTTAAGATTTATGTTTGCTATCATTTATTGTTGACTATTTGCCAGACAGCGTGCTAAGCAGTTGAGTGTTTGGGCTCCTCACACAGCCCCACGACGGAAGGACGACTGTGACGTCCAGGCTAAAAGTTTGAAGATTGAGACCAAGATACTGAACAGCTGGTAAGTGGCAGGTGTTAGATTTTAGCCCAGAGCCCTCACGTCTGAACCTATGCTCAGCATTTTGCTGGGTCGCTAGCAATGAAAAAAGCAAAGAAAGCTCGTGCTACATAGAAAAAGTTAGAAGACGACCCATAAACAAAAGAATTCTGCTGTGACTTGTTTCAACACACTATTATTTACTAAATGTCGGTGGGGGCGACTCCGTCACCTCAAGTTCTTATTGTGTACATTCTGCCACTCTGGGCACCTTGGGTATGTTATGTCATTTCATGATCAAATTAAATTCCTAAGGAAGCTATGATCAGCACATCTAGAAACGCAGAGGACCAATGAGTGTCAGGAGCGGTGGCTGGGGATGGCCAGGGAACAGACTGGGGAGGCTTCTCTGTTAGTGGAGTGGACACTATGTGCGTCCTCCACATGGCAAAGCCCGCTATGGATTCATCAAGCACCGGGACTTGCTCCCGGCGGGCACAGAGCCAGACCCATTTCCCAGCCTTCCTTGAACGAAGTGGGCTCCTGTGACTGATTCCTGGCCAGTGGAAAGTGAGCTTAAGTGAGACTCCGCACTTCTGGGCTTGGCCTCTGCAAGCACCACCTGCCCCTCTCCCTTCTCTCCTCTGCCAGCTGGAAACACAGCACCCCGTGGGGACTCTGAGCCACAGGGCACAGTAGACCCGCCATATGGAAGAAGGTCTCTAAACAATGGCTGGAGAGGCACGTCATCCCGTACGGTGCTCAGCTGCTGGGGGCCACAGCTTGCTACAGCCATGCGCTTACCCTAAGTGTCTTGGATGTTGGTTTGGTTTTAGAGATGGAGACAGTATGTGCTTTGAGGATGAATCTGAAGCGTCTGCTACTTGGCAATAACTGATGCTTGTGACAAATTATGCGGGGGGGAAACACACAAGTTCTGATGTTCTTCCAATTTAAGTCGCAAACATTAGCTTACTCCATTTTGGGACGACTTGCCAATTCTTGTTGAAACGATTTCTAACTGGCCCAATAAAAACCTGTAAATTGACCAAACAGGACCGTCAGTATTCTTGGAGAACAACAGCTCTCACATTTACTGTGTACAAATAGCACCTGGGGAAAAATTCAGGTTCTAACTCACGAGGTTTGAAGCCTGATGGTTTGTACTTCTAACAATCATCCAAGTGATTCTGACATGGATGGTTAAGGGCGAACTGCGTTTTGAAAAAAGCTGCCTAAGGTCTAACCTACGGATGCTGTCCAGACTGCTTGAGACTAACTATGAGAATCAAAATAGCACCAGTCAATATCAAGGACGACACAGGCAGGGTCTCTGGGCGTGATATTAGTGCAGCGCTAAGGGGGGAGGGGGGGTGTGTGGTCCCAGTGAGAACGGCTGCCCGACTCACCTGCATCCCCCTGGAGGGACGCATTACAATGGCGCAGGTACATGCAGAGTTTAGCCAATAGGACCCATCGGCTTCTCCAGGCCATATATTCCTGCTAGATATTGTACGGATCAGTATGACATAAATAATTTAAGTGACGCTGCTTATAAAATGCATCTGAGAATTTATTTCCAAAGTCAAGATCCCGTTGTGAGAGTCGGAAGGCATTTATAACAAAGGTTCGTTACCTTGGGGCGTTTGAACCTGCACCCTGACCACCAGAAACAGCAAACTGTAAACTGATGCGTTTGCTCTTGCTCGTTCATGAACCTGTTCAAGATGATGGCATTTCTTTCCCAATAAGCTCCCCATTGTGTTTTCCTCACCTCTTCCCTCTCAAAGGTGACAGGGTGGGGTAGGTTCCATTTCTCTCCATCCCGGCTTAATCCCTTGCCGTTACGAGAAGTGGAAAATGCAATTAAACGCACTTCTAAAACCTGCCCCCGGAGCACTGTTTACAATATTGCCTGCATTACGCAGGCTGAGCACGGCCACGCGGCCACTCTCTGTGCATCTGGTGGCTTTGCCGAGCTTGGCGAAACCCGATTGTAAATTAAAACATTCAATCAGTGGGTCGAGGAATAAATCCCAGTTTGTTATAAGAGAATATAGTTTAAATAAACACTCTCGTGAGCTTTCTGTGGGGTAGGGTTTCAGGGTGGGAGTTCGGACGGGGGACCCCAGGGGGGCTGAATTTGGGCTTCGTTTGGCTCAGAAAATGTCAGCGGAATTTAAATATTAACAGACCTTAAAATTGCCTTAAAAATGGGACTTTTAAATCAAGCAGGACTTTTCTGCCAGCACCTTAAATGTCAATCCATTATTTGGTTAAGTGGAAGCATCGTGAAAGCTTCCCATTTCTTTAGGGAAAGGCCATGGCTTTCCTGTCCCACCGACACGCCACATGCTTCTGTCACAGGGAGGAGCGCTAAGAAGCAGGTGAGTAGGAGCCAAGATCCGATGACACGTGGTCTTGGATCCACCTAGGGCCTGGTGGGCGGCCGGAATCAGGACCCGGAGCCTCTCAGTGATGCCATTAGCTTGTTTGAATAGATGTCATCAGACCGAAGAGGTTGTCACACTTTCTGCCCAGAGCACCCTCGCTGTCTTTAAGAGGCTGGAGAGCTGATGGGCTGGACACACAGAGCAAACACTTCTTCAACACATTTCCTCAAACGGCAGGCAGTCAACGTCCACACCACTTTCTTCTCAGTATTCTTTTTCCTTCTCAAAAATGTTGCTTTCTCCTTCCGTCAGTTAGTCATCGTATTCCCAGGCATGTTGCCCGCTCGGGCCGGGCCTGAGCTGGAAAGGGCTAAGCGATCACTCCGGCCTCAGGGGTCCTTCGCCGTCTTCTCCCACGTCCTTTCTTCTCTGTCTTTCATTTTCAGTGTTTAGAAATTTTTTTTTTTAATGTTTCTTTATTTTTGAGACAGAGAGAGACAGAGCGTGGGCTGGGGAAGGGCAGAGAGAGAGGGAGACAGAATCTGAACTGTCAGCACGGAGCCTGATGTGGGGCTCGAACCCGCAAACAGCAAGATTGTGACCTGAGCCAAAGTCAGATACTTAACCGACTGAGCCCCCAGGCGCCCCTCACTTTCAGTGTCAACCGTGTTTGCCTTTTAGAGCAGAAAATGCGGAGCTGGTCTCTGCCGCCCGCCGCCCAGTCCAGTGCGGGGAGTTTCAGAGCACGGGCATTTTGTCTCCAGCCTGTATTTGTCACTCTGTCTCTGTCTCCCTGCCCTCCACGCCTCACTCTCCTCCTGTAAGGTGCTAAGTAAACCCAATATGACTTGCAGTTCCCCTCAGCAGCAGCAGCAAATGTGTGGAGAGGCCGCTGGGAGTCCAGCACAGAGCTAAGAGCTCGGGATCAAAAGACGCAACAGAGAAGGACCCCGGTTCCTGTGTCGCCAGGGCCTGTCATCAGGGAACACACTGGGCTCACCACTCGTGAGGTTGGCCCCGCTCATCCACCAGTGCAAACTGACTAAGGAGCTTGTGGGCCAGTCTTCTCGGACCACATGCCCACGGGTTGCACTGTCCCCTGCGGTTGAGACCGCCCGGTGCTCCTGCGGTCACGCCGCCTGGCCATCCCCGGCACGCAGGACCCGCCTTCATAACTCTCTTCAGTTCAGAACCCACTGGTTTCCACTCAGCTCTTCTTCCTTATTGGGATGAAGGTCTTGGCGTGACTCCAAGCCCCGGGAGCCAGTGTGCTGCCACCAGACCTGTGTCTCATCAGCGCCGTCTTCTATGCTTGACCTCAAACTGCATCCTGAAGCCGGGTGTCAGGGGCCCTGCGTGTCCCACCTGACCCCTGGCATCCTGCACACACGTCAGTGTGCCTCTCAACTGAGATGGAAGCTGTGCCCACAGACACACTCACTGGAAGGAAACCAGAGTGGGCTTCTGGTCGCCCTCCGATGCGCGTTCAGCTTTACTCTTCCCAACACCCAGCCCCTCCAGCTTCCTTCCGGCTTCTCTCCCCCAACACCTGCTTTGGATTCCAGGCTTTAGTGTTTCCCACAACCCCTTCCACCCTACTCTTAACTCCATGAAGGAGCAGGCTCACAGTGTGGTTAGAAAGACTTACATTTGGCAGGACGTGATAGGAGTCAGTTATGTTTATAGAATTGCTACAAGCAAGGAATCTCACAACAAGGGAGGCAGGGAATGTGAGAAGGATGGAAATTCGTAGTAGACTCATAGAGGTGAGTGTTCTGAGGCAGCCTAACCACGACTACAAAGTAGAGAGAGGGGTGTAGAATGCAGAACGAGGGCTAAGATTAAAATGCAAAGGTGGGAAGTGGGAACATTTTGCAGCACTGTGGGTTTCATTTAGGATGGCCATAACACATTTCAGAGACATCGCTGAGGTCGGGCAGCAGTGTACACCACGCTAAGTAGTAACACTAAGTTGCCATCGATGGCCAAGAGACTTAGATTACAATCCCAGCTCTGCTTTGGCCAGGATGTCTAATTTCAGACAAGTTCTTCATCCCTCACGGACCTCATTTAATTCACGTTTTAGGTGTTAAGGTGTGTGTACACGTGACCAGTATTGCTTTTTGTGATAACAAAAATCTGTGCTGACAGCTCAGAGCCTGGAGCTGCTTCAGATTCTGTGTCTCCCTCTCTCTCTGTCCCTCCCCCGCTCATGCTCTGTCTCTCTGTCTCACAAAAATAAATAAACATTAAAAAAATTTTTAAATGTATGGTGGTCAACACTCAGCTATATCGTGGCATAAATCAGCTGCAAGTTCTTGTCCATGTGACAAACTGATAGGTCAAGTGGAAGCCATGAGATAGTCCATTTCTTTATGTGAGAGAATGTGCCAGCAAGAACGAGAGCTTCCTTGTGTGTCTGCTCAACCAGTCGTCATTCAATGCAATGTTGGTGTATTTTTTTACTCTAGGTGCTTTTATGCTAAAGGAAAAGACAGCAAGTTTTTTTTTTTTCATCTTAAGTAACTTTATTTACTATCATTTGAAGAAAAAGGACTTTCACTTCAAAAGTAATAACAGATAAGGAAAAAAGATTCTACCCTATGATTAAGTCAATAGGAACGTTAAGACAATTGTGAACTCTTTTTCTCTAATTGTTAAGCACATGAATTAAAGTTTCAAGGTCTCAGAGAATTAATGGTCAACACTATTTCAATTGCTCTAAGATCGTTCCATCCTACAGATTAAATTTGTAAAGATTTTTTAATAAGAATATTTTGTAGCCCATATTTAATATACAGTTGATTTGATCAACACAGGTTTGAACTACATGGGTCCATTTACATGTGGCCTTTTTACAGTTCGTACTATAAATGTATTTTCTCTTTTTAATGATTTTTCTTGAGAACATTCTCTTTTCTGTAGATTACTTTATTATAAGATAGTATAAAATTAATATAATGTAAAACGTAACACATGCTAGTCAACTGTTTATGTTATCCGTAAGGTGTCCAGTTCACAGTAGGCTACTAGTAGTTAAGTACTGGGGAGTCAAAATTATACATGGAGTTTTTGACTGCCTGGGGATTGGACACCCCTAGCACATGCCTTGTTCAAAGGTCAACTATAATCTGTAATAAAATTAATGAATTTTGTAAACGTCATATGAAGTCCTAGCATACTTTTGATACTATTAGCCTAATTTGTATAATACTTTACAGTGATTTTTGCTTAGTACTGTATTCAATATCAATTCCCAAATGTTCAAGATGAACTTTATAATACCTGTATTTAAGATGAGGAAATTGATCCTACAAAGGTTAATTAATGATCACAGTCTCAACTTTTTCCTACCTGGTCTCATCTCTTAAGTTTCTTCTTGCACAGGAGAAGTACACACTTCTCCAGAGGTCCCTCTGAAGCCTGAAAACCACTGAGGAAACTGGGTTTGTATCTTCATCCTCGTTTGAGGCAGGTCCAGATCCTGGAATTATTGTCTGTCATCCCAAGAGTGAGAGGCTGAGGGGACTGGAAAGTAGGAGTAAGCCAGGCAGTGCTCAGGAGCACAGCTCTAGAACTGAGACCCAAGGTGAGTGACCAGCAACCAAATCACAACTTCCTAAGTTATGGCACAAAATAGACTTCGATCTGGGTTTCTCCCTAAATACGAGAAGCCTTATTTGGCACATGGACATCTAAGAGAAATCTTAAGCATAAGACTTCTAGGAGACTTAGTACCTTTGTAAAGGGAAGAGGAGAGAGTAAGTATGAGCCTTCACAAAAGCAGACTGTAAAGGCTAGGGGTATATAATGGAGGTAGGATCCTGATTTCAAAGGAAAAAAGGACTTAATGCAGTCTTTCATCCATTGACCGGATAATTGTCACCTCCTCTGTAGTAGATGAATGCGAGGCATGGGGAAGACAATGATGAACAAGACACAATAATTCCCCTCCAGGATCTTTCCACCAGACACAGCCTTGGGTTTTGAAGCAGTGAGTGGCTGGGGAGGTGCGCACCAATCCAGCCCCTTAGGAGAAGAGCATGGCCAGCCAAACCAAGTCAGCTGGAATCCGGGGCAGAATTCCATCCTCAGCAGGGACTAATGGTACAAGACAGGAAACCAAGACAGACATTGGGCCCCAGACTAAACAAACATAGAGGAGTTGCAGGGCAAGATTATAAGTCAATGCACAGGGAGTGAGCGGGGCTTCTGCACAGGCTTTAGGAGGGACAGGCATGAGCTGACACTGACTGTAGACCCCTCCCAATGTGCAGAAATGGACCCTCCAGCTGCAGAGCATCTGGAGCTGGGTGGGACTTAGCCAAGGTGCACTGAGACTTAGCCTTTAGAGGACAATCACCACATGGCGTCTCCTACATGGTCAATTTTGGTGTGTTTTAAAGTGAACTTTTATTTCTGAAGCTTTCACATTTTCCCTGAGTCCAAAATTTAGATCATCATGAATGTTATAAAAGAAATTCAATTTGATTGTACCTTCCAATCAAGTAAGACCATGATTTCTGGTTATTTTTGGTGTGTTCGTGTCACTCAATAAACATCCACAGTCTTATCCCCTCATATGTGAAGGCGGGATTGAAATCTCTCTGAAGTTGGTGAACTTGAAATTAGAATTTAGCCTTGTCTATATGATACTCATATATATAGAGTCAAGTAGATCAAATATCCTGGAGATTTAACGTGAATTCTTTCAAACCATTTCCTGATATGTGGTTAAATAGTTCATCAATTGAAATGTTTAGGTTAAACATCAGAATAATGCCATTTTCCAAGTACTTCCAGATTTTTCTAATTTTCGTGATTTCTTAAAATACTATAAACTACTAAAACAATCCATGTTTTTACATAAAGGGATTACATAAAGCATTTCCTGCAGGGCTTGCTTGCAAAGATTATGGCTTTTGTTTTCTTGTATCCCAAGTACCCGAAAGTCTACTGGGAATGTTAGCACCAGCTACAAAATTATTTGACTTGTATTTCATGTAAGTATGAGCTGACTCAATATTTTTGCCTGTTGGGTGTACAGATGGCCCCCTATTTAGAATGATTTGACAAGATTTTACAATGATGCAAAAGTAACATGCATTCAGGAGAAACTGAGCTTCAGATTTGGAATTTGGGTCTTGTCCTGGGCCAGCGGTATGCGGTTTGATCCTCTGTCCTGGTGCTGCGGAGGGCCAGCCCCACTCCCAGGAAGCCCGCTATCATGAGGGTCAACAACCCACATGCTCACAACACTTGTGTACCTGTGCAAACATCCTGATTGTCACTTTTGAAAAAATGTTTATTTATTTTTTAGAAAGAGAGATAGACAGCGAGTAGGGGAGGGGCAGAGACAGATGGAGTCTGACTCTCAAACAGGCTCCATGCTGCCAGCACAGAGCCCAATGCAGGGCTTGAACTTAGAAACTGTGAAATCTTGACCTGGGCCAGAACCAAGACTTGGAAGTTTGTCCAACTGAGCTACCCAGGCGCCCCTGGTTGTCACTTTCAGTACAGTATTCAACGCATTACATGTGATATTCCACATCTTATTATCAAACAGGCTTCCTGTGAGATGACTCTGCCCAACTGCAGGCTTCTATAAATGTTCTGAGCACATTCAAGGCAGGAGAAGCTCAGCTCTGGCACTGGGTAGGTTAGGTGTATTAAATGCATTTTTGATGTATGACATTTTCAACTTACAATGGGTTTTTCAGGATGTAACCCCGTTGTAAGTTGAGGAAGATCTATATAGCGAGTCTTGTGCCCTGCTGCAGAAGGGCCAGCAGGATGACTATGGGTGATACCCTGAAAAGCTGATCTGGAGGGTCTCCACGGGCAAGAAAATATCCATTCTGCTCCCATAACTGAAATGTTTGGAATGCTTAGATGGGCAGAGAGGGTTTTAGAAATACACATGGAACCACCACAGAATCCAGACTGAGTGTTCATTCATTCAACCCATTTTTTTTTTTTTTAAGAATCAGCACTATCTTTATTTCTTTTTTAATTTTTTTTAATGTTTTATTTATTTGTAGGAGAGAGAGAGAGACAGCATGAGCAGGGGAGGGCCAGAGAGAGAGGGAGTCACAGATAGAAACAGGCTCCAGGCTCTGAGCTGGCAGTCAGCACAGAGCCCGACGCGGGGCTCGAACCTACGAACCGCGAGATCATGACCTAAGCGAAAGTCGGCCGCTTAACCGACTAAGCCACCCAGGCGCCCCATCATTCAACCTATTTTTATAGAACACCTGTTCCGTGTCACATACAGTGCACGCTGGGGATACGGGAAAGCCTAAGTCAAAGGCTCCAACCTCAGTGAACTCTCACTCCTCTGAGGAGCACGGAAACTAAGCAAGAAATCCAAAAGAGCCGTCTCCCTGATTCACAGCTCTAGCTGCACCGGGTGCCAGAAGCAAGGAACAGCTAGCATATATGAGGGTGTTACGACCCAGAAATCATCTTAGAAATAACGCTAATACTGCTAGTTCCTTCCTTAAAATATTTTTACAATTATTCCATTTCATTCATTCATTCATTCATTCATTCATCAAACGACCTGTTGAGTGCCTAATGCCAGACACTTTGTGAGCTGATAGTACTACAAACTTGACAAGCATCTGCTCTGAAGAATAATGCATGTAAACAGCATTACTGAATATGCTGATTAGATAGATAGATAGATAGATAGATATGGATAGATAGATATAGATCTCGCTATAGGAATTCACAAGAAGGAGCACTCAATTTTGTGTGCAGGACATAAGAAGAAGAAGGATGTTGCACTGGAGTTAAGCAGAATTTCATGACTCAATGGAGAACTCAAGAGAAGCCTCCCAGGCACGGAGGCAGCTAAGATAAAGGCAAAAATATTTTGGAAATAGCGAGTCCTGTGGCCCAGCAAAGCAATTTTGGAAATAGCACAAAGACAACCCCACGGAGATGGGGAAGGAAGATGAGTCCTATGATGCTCAAAGATAGTCTGGAGCAGGGAGTGGAAGGCTTTGCAGGCTTTCATTTGATTAGGTTCATCCAGTTGTCTCCATGAAGCCCTGAGGATGCCGTCTTTGTGTTCTCTTATGTTTATCCGCGTATAACTTCAAGTGGGGAGGAAAGCACCATGTACATAACCTTGGAAGGCAATTATTTATTACTATATTATAATCTGCATAGAGTGCTTATTAGCAGTCACTCTTCTCAACCATAAAAGATCATTAATAAGGTGAAAGACCTAGACATACAGTGCGGGGGGATTTGCTCAAGGTTTTATTTCAGTGATGGAGAATACAATATAAATCATGTTTTAGCGATGATGAAATGTGCAGCAGCAAATCTAAGTGCCATATATCATTAGGATTTTGTCAAACAATATTTTTCATCCCGCTGACATAAAACTATCAAACATCTCAGACACAGTCTCTGCCTGGCTACATAAATTTAGTGTCAATCGTATTGCCATTTTGTTAATGAAATACAAAAATGAAATGCAGTGCAGTGAAACTTTGAAGTAAGTCTTATTCCACATGCCTTTGGCTTTAAGGAATATAGCGTGGAATTAATGATAATTGGGTGCTGAGCCTGATGGGGAAAAATAAAGAACAAAAGTCTGTGAAAGTAATCTGATGAATGGTCTCCACCAAGAAAATTTAGTTTTCTTGGGAACCTGTGTTAAGATAAGTCATAGATCATTCTCTGTGAGCCAGGGTTGATTGATTGAATGATTGACTGATTGACTGACTGACTTTTTTACATTACTGGGTATGCTAAACCAAAGCTAATGCTTTGTTTAATTAATCTCATGATAGCACTCTGATGAAGGGGAAAAAAGGGGGTTAAATAACAGAAGATGCATGAAGTCACAAGCAAAATTGAAACTCACAAGTGGCCGGCCGTTTCCATTCCGAGAACATTCAGTTCTTCCTTTCAGAGAGCACTGCGCCAGGCCCCGTGCTCGAAAATTCCTTCATCATATCCTCCTTATGTCTGTGTTCGGGTTTTCAACACCATTTCTACATTTCCCCTACCCACTCTAAACAGAATGAATGATATTAGGGAAGGTGACCCATATGGAAGGTGCTGGAAGACACCGACCTAACCGGGAGGCACCCCAGACCAGCCAGATTTCTGAGCTTCCACAAGATTAGATACATTTACAGCAGAATGTCAGGATGTCAGGGAAAGCAGCCTCTGCAGGGCTTCACCCAGGTGAGATGACTCCAGAGGCCGGGTCCCTGCTCCCATTGGCATCGCGAAGATCCTCTGACTCAATAAAGATCCCAGAAAGGTCCACGAAATGTGTGCACAAAACCCAAGACAGACATTTGAGCCAAAGAGATGACTTTAAGCGAACGTCAGAGATAGAGATTCCTATTGATTACTGCGATATATGACTCAGAAAACAATGGTTTCTATACCGTGGGTTTTGACTTAAAGAGAAGGGAAGTCTATGTAAACAGGAGCTAAGGACATTTGATAGAAGCTAAGGCTCGCTTTTCTCAGGCTCTGTGTCTTATAGAAATGAGTGAATCAGCCCTAAACTTATCTAACTGTTGCAGAGGGAAAGGATCCGCTCATCAGATTCTGGCCTAGAATTCTTCTTTATAAAGGTGGAGAAAATTATGCCTACTAAGAATTCCATTTCAGTTCAATTCACTCTCAGCTATATAGAGCATCTGAAGTGGGGAGAATATAAAGGGATCAGGGGAGCTTTAAGAATAAAAGAGGAGAATAGAGTGTGCGGGCTGGGTGTGCTGATGCTTCAGCATTAAGCAGAATGCTTTTGCAGGGTAATTGTGTGTGTGCGTGTGTGCATGCATGTGTGTGTGTGTGTGTGTGTGTGTGTGTGTGTGCTTCACATCAAGCAAACAAACAAATAACACTTGCTGATTTTCTTGTATTTCAATTTATGTATCACCTGCTTTCGTAACACCTTTTCTCACCACAAAATATAAAATAAAGAAGTTTTAATTTTTGAAGATCTGTGTGGGGGAGCAAGACTCAGAAATGGCTCTCTCTTTTCCCTCTCAAATGCAGTATTCTGTATCCACGCAGCAAGTCCCATCGAGGGAAGCCGTCGTGCCTAGCAACGGACTGACTCCTGTCCATACTTCCGTGGCATATAGTACACAACACGTGAAATTGGCAAGATCCATTAATGAAACTCATACAGTCTTACTCTGATTATTTTAAACAAAAGCAGAAGTTCTTAAACATTATTAAAGCATTATAACTATTAAGTTGACAATAAATATCAAGAATAGGGTGACGTCCCCGTTAGTAAGAAACTCATTATTTATATATTTAAATGACTAGTCTAGCATCGCTTTTGTTTGCTGCAGAAACTGAACAATGCCGAGACAGACAGGAAACCTTCTGTTCAAAAAATTCCTAGTATTTTACTACTTATTAAGTAGTTCTCCGTATTTTATAACCATTCTGCCTGGGACATTAGACACTATGTAAATATTTGTAATTTCATTTCTTTCTATCTCACCAAGGGAAGATCAAAAGGTTTTATGATATATGTTAACTTGGTAAAGAACTAGTTAAATGTCTATCCCCAAGGGTAAGCAATAAACGTTTCTTATCTCTTTTACTACAGGCTTGGGTCAGTAGAATTCCAAAAGCTCACAATACTTATCAAAATGTCTTTTCTGAGCAAGATTTATTATCAATGTATAGGATTCTGTCAATTGGTCACTTTACAATTTATTTTATTAATAGCAGGGATATAAGCAGGAATAAAATGCAGGCTGCCATTCAAAAGCCCAAACTGTGATCCGTGTCTGTACCTGTAATGCAGATCGAGCAGGTCACCTTCATGATTGTGACATATGTGTCTAGCAATTACGCTGATGCAGTCACTCTCAAAACCAGAGGCCCCCAGTTGGCAGTGATTTTTTTCTAAGTTTAGAATAATACAGGAGTAAATCATTTTCTCCATTCTGCTGTGCTTTAAGAACAGTCTAAACTCTGCGTTCACAGTGAAGCCCGGCCGGGTGAATGGCTCCTTTTTGAATGGGCTGGGGCTTTGTTCTTTTTTATCATCTACATGCAGGCACTGAGGGGTCTCTTGGCTGAAGCAGGTTCCGAGGGGCTGAGGTTTTCGTTGTGATAACTTAACCATTCAAGGCTTTGCCCTTTCGATGGGCCCTTCAGACTGTTTAATGAAGCGAAGAGCTGGAAAAGGACTTTGCTCTCTCAAGGCCCTTTCCGCCGTTTGAGGCCATATTGTTTTACAGCACACGGAGAGAGCAGTTTTATAAGATCTGTCAGAAGTAATTGTGCATTTTAAGAAATTCACATAATGCATGGGAGAACAAGAGAATCCAAGATGGCAGGGGGAGGTGACGTTTGTTGCGTTTTAAAAGCAGAGCATATGATTGGATGTTACAAACAACCTTCCCAATTTTCAAAAGTACCAGGTTTTAAAAGTCACATGTAAAAAGTGCCATGATAGACCTGACAGAAATGCTCTATTTTCAAATTAAGAAAGTGAAGCAGCAAAATGTGGTCGGGTTCCGGGTAGACTTCGAGACACATGAGCTGGAATTCTAGTGCAGTGGGTGGTTCTGAGAGTCCCGCAGAGTGCCATGACCCCCAGCGAGGAAAACTCTGGGTAAGTACAAAGTGTTATTATTCTGACACTTTGAGACACCCTCCACTGCAATCATTTAAAAGAACACTTTCACAACCAAAATATGACAGAATTAACCTTTTGGGGAATTGCGAGGCAGTCATTAAGCATTTGGAGTAGAGAGCAATTTAAGGGAGCCATCAAAAGCTCCACAGTCTACCATGACTGGGGTTGTTGAAGATTGTGTCCAAAGTAGGGACCGAATACCGGATCCCACCGTCCTGAACGCACTGCGCAGGAAGCAGATGTGTCACAGAATGAAGGTTATGATTTGTCTTCTCCGGGGGTAAATGGGCTTCTTCTCTTCCCACCTGTATGCACGTTCCTCGGTGAACACGCAAGGGGCCTTCACAAAGAGGGGAATGAGAATAACTCCTTTTACAGCAGATCCAATCCTCCTTAGAAACTGCAGAACTTTCGGAGACGTTAGTTTCTGGTAGTAATTAACCTATCTTTTTAATTTTTTTTTATTTTTTTAATGTTTTATTTATTTCTGAGAGAGAGAGCCACAGCCTGAGCAGGGGAGGGTCAGAGAGGGAGAGACACAGAATCCAAAACAGGCTCCAGGCTCTGAGCTGTCAGCACAGAGCCGGACGCGGGACTCGAAGTCATGAACCGCAAGATCATGACCTGAGCCAAAGTTGGACGCTCAGCCGACTGAGCCACCAAGATGCCCCATAATTAACCTATCTTATCAAATCAGACACAGTTACTCGTTTCACCTGAGATGACCACATTGACACAGAGAAATGAGAACACTTGACTGGGCATCTGGAGTCTTGGATTTGTGTCTCAGGCATTCCTGTACCACGTTATCTGCTCTGAGTCAAATGATTGAACCTAATGAAGCTGCTTGTCAGCTGTCACATGGAAGGTCCTGAATAAGACAATTGCTGAAGTCATCTCTTATGCTCCAGGTTTAAAAGTCAATAGACCTAACATCGAGCTCAATACATCTAAGCCCTTCTGGCTTAAGCCCTTCAGTTTATAACATTATCTGGGAACAGATTCCATGACGATGGGAAGTGGGAATGAAGAGAGGTACATATATTGATACATTTGGGGGAAATCATGGTTGTGTTAGTATCTCCAAGTTGCAGCCTGAATACAGAAACATAGGTATGGTGCCTAGGAAACAAAAAGTGTAAGGAAAACACGTGATTAATACGTGTTCGGTGCTCTCCCCTCCCTGTGCTGGCCACTGGGCTTGTAACCACTGGGTTACAATAAACCCAACCCAACTCACAGGCTCAGTCCGGTTGGAAAGCCATACGAATAGACAATTAAATTCCAGTGTGATCAATATTGTGACAGAAGTTTCTTCCTAATATTTCTGTATTTTCATGTCTCTAAAACACAGCTTTATATCTGCTGCTGAAAGTCCTTCTATGAATATACTGACATAAAGTCACAAGCTTTGGTAAAAGCTTTCTGTTAAGAAATGTGAAAAAACATGGGACGCCCGGGTGGCTCAGTCGACTAAGTGTGCAACTTCAGCTCAGGTCATGATCTTGTGGTTTGTGAGTTCAAGACCTGAGTTGGGCTCTGTGCCAACAGCTTGGAGCCTGCAGTCTCTTTCAAATTCTGTGTCTCCCTCTCTCTCTCTGCCCCTCCCCCAGTGACACTCTGTTTCTCTCTGTCTCTCAAAAATAAACATTAAAAAAAAAGAAATGTATAAAACGTACTTTTATGTGCCATGCTGGCCCTCTGTTATAGACTTGTGCCTACACCCTTCCTCCTCGTATGGACCCCCCTCCTTCCATTCGCTTAGCTAAATCCCACTCACAGTTTAGACGGGCATCCATTGTAGCTACCCATGGCCTCGTCATTGCACACTCCAATGCCATGGTCCTCAGAGTTTACCTCCTTGGGCAGCAGCATCACCTGGGAGTAGTTAAAATGCAAATTCTCTGGCGCCACCTCAGACCTACCTAATCCATAGTACTGGGAGGGGAACCCAGTGATCTGTGGTTGAACCAGCCTTCTAGGTGATTCCGATTCTGCTGACTCACAAGAACCATTGCTTTGTGGCCATTGATCACTTGTGTGTCCTGGAGCCCATTATGCCCACATGTGCAGGGACCACACTTCCCAACCCCCTGTTCTTTTCAGTGTATGATACATATTGGATAGCCAATAAATACTTTTAATGAACAACAAAAACAATGAATGAAATGGCTTCTTAAAGGACACTTCTTCTTCTACTAGGTTCCTTTACAAACAGCCTTTTATGGCACCCTAAAATACCATACAAACAGATAGGTTACAAAGCTTAAATAAAGAATCCATCTGCTAGAGATGACAGATTAATCTCCCTTAAAGTCTTCATCATGTACTTCCTTCCTTAATAATTC
This sequence comes from Proteles cristata cristata, assembly GCA_017311185.1. Lineage (NCBI taxonomy): Eukaryota > Metazoa > Chordata > Mammalia > Carnivora > Hyaenidae > Proteles > Proteles cristata. The sequence continues at coordinate 154,029 of JAESUZ010000278.1, read as the reverse complement.
CCAGAGGCTTCCAGCTACTGATGTAGTTAGATCAGCGGCTCTTCACTGGGATGATTTTGTCCCCCAAGGGACATGCGGTGATATCTGGAAACATTTTCAGCTCTGACAACGTGGATAGAGGGGTACTCTTTACATGGAATGAGTAGAGGCAGGGAATGCTGCTGACTACCTACCCTACAACGCCCAAGACAGCCCCCCACCTCTCCCCGCAGAGAAGGGTCCAGCCCCAAACTTCAACAGCACTGAGGCTGAAAAACCCTGATCTGAAGCATGAGAAACCCTGAGTGAGCCTAACAGCCTGCATGGCATTCAGGCCCTTCATCAAATACTTAGCCACACACCACCAGAGCTCTTCAAAAATGTCCCTCATTTCCCTCGCATGTAGTATGTCTCACCAGTGTAATTTTTAATAATCTGTAGGACTTCAATTAAACATTACAGCAATTTATTAGACATAAAACTCTCTTCTCCTAAATATTCACGAAGACTTGGGGGCAGACTGTAGCTCAGCGTCTTTATAACAACGGTGTATCTGAACCAGAGATGAGGGGTTTCCAGATCCAGCAGAACTCCCTGCAAGAAGTGATTATTTTTATTGTTCATAGTGAGGAGGTCAATAAAAGAGCAGCTATCTCCAAGGTTAGGAATTCAATGATTCTTTTCTCTTCCCCCAATTTATTTTGGGGAGGTAAAGGAGAATGAAACCACTTCTTTATAAATCTCTTTCCCCAGCTGTAAAGTGAGAGGCTTGAACGAGCCTAGGAATGGCTTATATTTGGAAGATATTTCAAGAGGTGCGTTTTACTCACGTGGCCAACATGACCACTCAACATGACCACTCAACAGGGCCCTTTTTGCTCCGAGTCTGGATAGAACTTCAGTCTTGTCCACGCACAGAGCGCCAGCCACTGGGTTGGCGGCTACGACCAATCATATAGAAATGACCTGGGAGCTGAGACCCATTTGCCATTCCCTGAGATACTCTCTAAGGCCATGCTCCTTCTTCATACCTCCGTGTTCTCTGAGCAGGGACTTTACCTTAACCTGGGACACCGCCTCCCTCACACAGTGGTAACTCCAAAAGAGCATTGGGGACACATAGCTGGTGGGTTGTAAACAGTTGCTTCCAGCAATGGAACAAAACGGTTATTCTTGCCATTATACTAGAAGCAACATATTCAGCTGTGACTTTTGTAGATCTGCAGGACCCAGGCTGCCAGGGGTTGCTCCTCACCACAACCTGTGAGGACAGATGACAACAGATGGCACATGTGGCATGAGCATGGCTCATTGCACGTGGCTCCTGCATGAGCCTTGTCCAGAGGCTGCATGGACACATCACCTTCAGTGCACGTCTTCCTCAACTCTCCTTGAAGCAGGAATACAGAGGAGACTTTCAATGACACACATTTCTAGGAAATGTGGCAAAACCCCAAATCCTACCCCAAGAAGTGTGGATACACAAAGAACATTCAAATCACAGGTGGGCATGTGCCCTCATGTTTATGCTTGATCCTAGGTTCCAGAAGTTATAGGGTGCAGGTGCATAATTAGGTGTTGGTAATAGTGACTTCAGAGCGAGGCGTCTGGGTGGCTTAGTCAGTTAAGCGTCCGACTTTCGCTTAGGTCATGATCTTGCGGTTCGTGGGTTCGAGCCCCGCGTCGGGCTCTGTGCTGACTGCCAGCTCAGAGCCTGGAGCCTGTTTCAGTCTGTGACTCCCTTTCTCTCTGACCCTCCCCTGCTCATGCTGTCTCTCTCTCTCTCCTAGAAATAAATAAAACATTTAAAAATAATAAAATTAAATTAAAAAAATAAAAAACAGTTTACCTTTAAAAAAAAATAGTGACTTCAGAGCAAAATTTAATTTATTGATGGGGTTAGGGCAAAGAGGATAACGATTGGCTGTTTGTTCACCTAGGACTTCACTAGTTGTAAAGGATTCAATAGGGTCCCCATGTGAAAGGTTTGGGCTCTCAGACTCCAAGTCCAGAAGCTTGGTATTTACCAGTACATTAGAAGGGACTAGATTGGAGGACGAACTTATGAGAGATCAGCGTACAAGCCAGTATTCCAAGTTGTAATATTGAAGGAGAGAAGCATGTTTTGCAGAGATCAAAATACTTGAACTTACTATGCAGAATTTACAGGTTCACTCTGCAGTTTTCAGGAACCCAAGCATAGGTGGGTATCAGAGCAAATGTTCAACAGTGCTGGTAAATAACTGTCCCAGGTAATATATGAACCTAGTGGACTCTGCAGGTCTTGAAATTTAGTGCACTCCTCTAGTGATTAAATAATTCAAATATGATAGAAAGTTGAATGGATACTGCAATTTTGTGTTTTCTGACTTCCATTTTTCTGAGATTTTCCCTCTGGTTGATAGCAACCTTTTTCCATATAGTCAATATGCTAATTCTGTCACAGAGAATTCATAATTAATCATTCCAGCCTTAGATTGTCATCCTCTGATTTTCTTTTTTTTTTAATTTTTAAATGTTTTTATTTATTTTTGAGAGAGAGAGACAGAGCACAAGTGGGTCATGGGGCAGCGAGAGAGGGAGACACAGAATGTGAAGCAAGCTCCAGGCTCTGGGCTGTGGTAGCACAGAGCCTGATATGGGGCTGGAAGTCAACCTACAAGATCATGACCTGAGCTGAAGTCAGACACTTAACCCACTGAGCTACCCAGGCGCCCCGATCCTCTGTTTTTCTAATACTGATCGAGACATAACATCTGCCCTTAGCTATCACTTATGTGAAAGTTAACTCTTTCACACAAGTGATTTAACTTAGATTATTTCATAAAGCTTAAACTTATTTGGAGTTTCTAGGGTCATATTGCTATAGATCAATATTAATTGAACTCATATCGGATGAGAACTTTCTTTTAGCTGGTTCAGGCTCTCAATAACTCCCAGCTCAATATTAAGCTCTGGAAAATGTAACAGACGATGGCTAACACATTCAAATAAAGAGTGACAATGGTAGACAATAACCTATTTTTGGTTTACCCAATACTAAGCGTCAACACTGACTACTTTTTTCTCATGGAATTAACTACTTTGACAACATATTGTCTTTTTACAACGTTCATTTGTTTTTGAGAGGAACAGAGAGAAAGTGGGAGCAGGAGAAGGGCAGAGAGAGGAAGAGAGAGGATCCAAAGCAGGCTCCTTGTTGACAGCAGAGAGCCCGATGTAGGGTTCAAACTCACAACCACAAGGTCATGACCTGAGTTGAAGTTTGGCACTTAACTGACTGGGCCACCAGGTGTCCCTGACTACATTTTCTGAATCACAGAGACGTACAATATTTCTCAAATTGCTTATGCATAAAATAAGTATGTAAAAGTCTTTTTTTAAATGAAATTGGTTTTTTTAAAATTATTGAGCAATCTTTCCCCTGAAATGCAGTAAGAAGTCTGGAGCATAAATGTCTGGGAAGTCAGGGGTCAGCCACAGACCTTCCTAGAGCATCTGTTCACACAGCACTCACTGCACCCAACAGTTCTAGAACATTTGCCTCTTGAAGGCATTCTTCGTCTTTTCCCTCTCCATTGCCATATGCTTTACAAGCAATCTTCCAAAGATAGAAGGGTACAAAGCTAATCCAGAGATGCCACGAGCACCAGGCAGTGATTCTGTGCCTTCTACACGCAGCCTTCTGTCCAAAGCTTAAAGCCTGAGAAGAAACAATAGCTGATGAAGAAGGGGTGATTGATAACGGGGTGTGATAGGTCCATTCCTTCTGGTTCACAGCTGCTGCTGTTAAGCACTTATTTGGGGCCATTTCAATATGTTTTTTTCAACTGCTTTAGAAGCCTCCCACGTGTCCTTAAATGAGCCACCTCTCAGATGAACAGAGGCTGCATGGGCATCCCAGAGGCAGCAGCTAGCCCCACGTGGTGATGGTGCATCAGAACGGCATCGAAAGACCCAATATTCTGATTGCTTCTCCATCTAAAAGGCCCACTTCAGGGAAAACCAGGATTTTACCAATAAAATCTCAGTTATGGTACTAAGGGAGCCTTGATGGCTTAGGCACAAAACATTACGTGAAAGGCAAAGCACACCAAAATCTATTGAAGGTGAATGAATTGTGTTAACCACCAACCAGCGAGCTTGACGTTGGACCAGAACGGGTCATGATTATTTAAAGTACATTAGCTTCTTGGTTTGAAAATAGATGAGAGTAGCCAGAATGACCTATTATAGTTCTGTGACTTTCTGAAAGTCAGTGTTGGTAGTGATAATTTTAGGTAAATAAAACCTTCATTGGTCCTAAGAACTCAGACATTATTCTTTCCCGAGAATTATTCAGCCACTATAGTCAAAATGTGTGATTTAGCATCTTCCCTTTCCAGCATTTCCTCCTCCTTCTTTGATGGTATGCTATTAAATTTTATACTTAAATCCTTCTGTAATTCAGAAGTGTATAACGAATGTCTTAAAACCTAACCACAATGCATAAAAAATGTATTTGCACTATTCTAATATGAAATGGTATCTATGAGAAAAGAAAATGTGTTAAAGATCAAGGAATACGTTTATAAGTGCAATGAAAAGTGACACATTTGATACCAGACACTTAAAATTTGCTTCTTTCAATATTCATTCATGCACTTGATTATGAGTATGTCTCACATCCATGTTGTTTTTCCTTAGCAGAAAACAAATATTTAATAAGTTTGATTGACGTTGGGCTGCCTGGGATACCATGCCAATAAATTTTGAAAAACCAGCTAACAGCAGACTACTGAGAAATGCAATGTCACTTCATCATTGCAGAAATAAAAATACATTTTCAATTTTTCATGACGTTTAACCATCCTTTCTTGAACTCAATGAATCTAAAATATGTGGTTTGACAAAAGTAATTAAAGTGTGGATGTTTTGAGTTATTTTGATATTTGAAATGAGAACTTGTCTACCTTACCATTCCTCATCCATCAACCTCCCCCTTCTTCTTCTTTCTTCTTCTTCTTCTTCTTCTTCTTCAAGCTTCAAGTGACCTTAGACTTATCTAGACATGGTAACCTTGAAGACTGGTTCTGAAACTTTGGTAAGCAGCCCTTCCTTATGTCAGTAAGATTTCTTTGACAGTAGGATTAAGGGCTCATTCAGTTTCACTGGAAACTGAGGCCATGAGCAAAATCCCGGCTTTACGCTCAAAGAGCCTATCCTCAGAGGCGATGTTTCTGTGGATCAGACATACCAAGTGGTCAACTCTCTCTGGTTCCAGAAACATTGCAGCACACAGGGAGAAAAAGTGATGCTGTTCTTGAACATGATCTTGGAGCATGATAATTTCTTGATTAGAAGTGGTGCATCGGCTACCCTCATAACATGTTCAAGGCATATTTCTACTATCCTATCCTCTTCCAAGTTGGCATTCTGAACAGTATTTAGATAGCAATAACATCACTCGAGTGATTTTGAGTCCCAAATCATGGACATGTTAATTTTGCACAAAATGCAATGCTAGCTAGATGGTGCACAGATGTAAGATGTGCTTATAACTGCATGGATATGGATCTTAACTTTCAACTAAGAGATGGCTATTGGAGAAATTGTATGTTAAGGGCCTGGGTTTCCCTTCATCTACTGCACTGGTTCTCAAACTGTGTACTCCAGATCAGCTGCGCCTCCAGGGAAGTTAGAAATGCAGATTCTTGAGCTCACCCAGACCTACCTGGTCATGATCTCTCAAGATAGGGCCCAGAAGCCTGCATTTCAACAAGCCCTTCAGGTCATTGTGATGCACACTGATCTGAGAACCACAGTTCTCTGCAGCAGCGGACTGCAAGCCTCTGCAGATCCCGGAGACCTTTTTGAGCTGCAAGGGAATGTACTTTTATAATGACACTAAGATGCTATTTGCCTTTTATACCGTGTTAGCATTTGCCCTCCTGCTAAATAAGCGAAGATGAACAGCACTGTCGATTCCTTACTACCAATTGAGGCAGTGGCACCAAGCTATATTAATAGTCAGTGTATTTTTTACCAGCATGAGCATGCAATTTTTAAAGAGAAATGCTAATTTCACTTAAATACATTATTACATAGTCAAAAAAATTACTTTTACTAAATCTTGACCCTTGGGTGACTACTTTTTGTTGTTCTGTGGGATGAAATGGAAAGTATGCACAAAGCACTTTACTGCAAAACCAGCGAAGGAAGATCATCTGCAGGAAAAGTAATGATATTGCCTGAGTTGCTAGCTGAACTAGCTGCTGGCAGCTTTGATTCATGGAACAATATGTTTTCCTTGAAAGAAAAACTGACACAGACACTGGTATTCAGATGTGAGTATCTGGAAGACATTTTCTCCAAAATGAGTAACGCGAATTTATCATCACAAGAAAAACAATCGGCAGTATTTGTTGCCAAGTGTTGAATTTAGAGCAAAAATTAGAATTTTGGACACTGGTATTTGTCATTGTGAGCATAACAGTTTTCCAATGCTTGAGGGGCTTTCTAATTAGATTAGCTATGATAATGACAAATGTGATTTTTAAAATATCATATAGGAATGTGTTAGCTGCATAATGTATCAAGTGGTACGCCGGTAAAATAGCCAATCAAAGTGCGAGCTAGACCCAGATGCTTGTAAAGCCAACACACATGGGAAGTTCAGTGATATGACTTTAGGTCCCATGTTTCCTCTGACCTTGCTGAATCAATCATTTACTGAATTTTGCTGAAGTATCAAAGAAGAACATTCGAAGTTATCTGAAAAGGATGAGAGAATATTTTCTTCTCAAACCTCATATTTGTGTGAGGCCACAGTTTTTCTTCTCTACCTAAGCCAAAACAATGGATTACAACAGATTGAATGCAAAAGCAGATATCTTCTGTGAAGGCAGATGTTAGAGAGATTTGCAAAATGCAAAACAATGTCATGCTTTTCACTTTTTTTACTCACTGGAAAATACAGTTATTTTCATACTGAGATGTTGTTTATCTGAGCATATAAATGGCTTTATTACTGTTATTTAAATTTTTAAAAAATTTATTTATTTCAAGAAAGCAAGCAATGGGGGGGGGGGAGAGAGAGAGAGAGAATCCCAAACAGACTCCACACTGTCAGTGCAGAGCCCGATGTGGGGCTTGAACCCACAAACCATGAGATCATGACCTGAGCCAAAATCAAGAGTCAGAGGCTCAGCTCAATCAACTGAGCAACCCAGATGTCCCTTTAAAGAATTAATAAATCAATATATTCATGAGTTTAAAGCCCATCACAAAAGCCCATAGCTATAACCCACACAAATAGAAGTTCTTGGGAATCCCCAGTAAATCTCACCTTCTTATCGGAGCCATACACTGATGGTGTCAGTCACCAGATGGAGACATGGCCCACCAGGGTCCCCGGTTCTGTGTGTAAAAGAGTCTTTGCTATTTCAGGAACCCAGCGCCCGGTCGTTCTCTCTGGAAAACTAGCTTCTCCTGACCCTGCTTTGTGCAGATCCCAGCTAAGGCATTCACTGCAGTAGAACAGATCCTGGTTTGTTCAGGCCATTGTTAGTGAACAGCCTTGAAATTAACACCTACCCACCCCCCACCCCCTCGCCCCAATTAAGGAGTTGTTTTTCTCCCATAGAAGTCTGCAAACTGTGGTCTAGGGTGGGCAGCTGCCTGCGATGTCATCGGGACATGGCGTCTTTCCTTTCCCTTCTCCCAGAGCTCCTGTTTCTCATCTTCGAGACGGCAAGTTCCCTGTAGAGCTCACAGCCCCCATGCCAGTGTCTGGGGGGCAGGCAGAGAAGGTGGTAGATGTTCTCCAATTATGTCTGTCTTCTTTGGAAAGGGAAGCCTTCCTCAGGGACTTCTGTCTGCCCCCTGATGGCCCGAACTGGGCCACGTGACTACCCCAGTTGCAAGAAGGTAGAAGAGTAAGGATTTGACTTCCCCAGCGATTACAGCAGAGGAAGGCCGAAGGGGAAGGGGTTGCAAAGGCTTTCAGAGAGCAAATCCGTGGTATGTGTCTGCCATGTGCATCCATGAACGTGGCAGCCATTCTCCCTTATGCCTCTCCACCCTGCACCCTGCCTGCTCCACAGTAAAGACATGCCCAACATGCTGTCTTCATCCTGTGCCCATTCCCATGCTTGGCTCCATGGTCTGAGGGGTACCCCTGCCAATAGCCTATTTTAAAGTTATAATATTATTAATTATTCCCCCTTGGCTAACCCCTTTTCTTGCTTATTCTTTCTTTAATGACAATGGTTAACATCTAATATTCCCTCTATGTAGATAGACAGATGGATAGATAGATAGATAGATAGATAGATAGATAGATAGATAGATAGATAGATAGATAGATAGAGGGATAGAGGGATAGAGGGATAGAGGGATAGATGGATGGTTGAGTGGATGGATGGATGGATGGATGGATGGATGGATGGATGGATGGATACAGAGATAGATATATCAGTTTCCACTGTGATACCAATGCAACCATGTAGGAGTTATTTCCTCTTTTTTTTCTTTGACAGATCTCTGGCTCATACCAGTACTTCCATCCTCACATCAGCCTATAGAAGCCTCTACGCTGGAGCCTTTGTGGGACCCAGGGTGTCTCTGGCAGCCTGAGGTGGAGCTGCAGCTACAGCCTGGGACTCGGCTTGAGCCTTGGCCTTGGCCTTTGGCCAACAGAGTCTGAGACCCTTGGCAAGATGGGCATGAGCACATTTTCTGAGCTTAAGTGAGTCATATAGGTAAGTCGTTGAAGCTTGTGGCTGCCACCTTTTGGGACCTGGAGACTGACCTTGCTGGGCTTGAAGATGGTCTTGATGGCCTGGGCGGTGCCTGCCTGCATCTTCTTCGGGACCTTCTTGTGTTTCTTGACAAAGTGCATTTTCCTCGGGAACTTGGGGTTCACTCTCTTTGGAGATTTATATCTCTAGGATGAGGTTTCTTGGTGCCATTTCTGTGCCATTTTCATGACCAGTTGTGTGTGGTGTGGTTCTTTGACTTGACTGTGTCTATACCAAAGCTGGTGGCTCTCAAGGTGCCTGGGGCCCAAGAGAAAGAGGGCATTTTCCTCAGGACCTAGTGCAGTGTAGGGCATGCAGTAGGTGTTCAATAAATACTTGTTGAATGGATACATAACTGCAGCAAATGTTCATGGAAGACAGAGAAAGAATGAAGGAAAGGAGGAAGAAACAAGACAAGAAAAACTCATTACTTTTTTCCAAACCAGCATTTTATAAATAATTATTGATGAAAAGTCATTTTGTAGGAGACACAAAGTATGAATCCTCTTTCAACTTATTGCCAGCTTTAGAATTACATGGCATTTCTTTGTATTACTGTCTTTTCGAATATAGCATCCTGTTAACTTTCAGAGGCTTTACAAAAATGTGATTATATGACTCTATATTCTTCAGAATAAATGTTATAGGAGTTCGAGGTGTTATCATTATAATAATTTTATTTTGCTGACATTACTTTGAACCATGCTATGCAGGCCATCGACACCTTGCAATGACTCATCACAAAGCAGTAAGCCATCTTTTGAAATCTGAAAGACAGCTTTTCTCAAAAATATTCATTCCTCAAAAAAAAAAAAGAAAGAAAGAAAGCATTCCTAATATGAATGTTATATTTCTTTCTTTGGAAGAGGCTGTTTGAAATTCTGAAGACTGACAGAGATCCTCACATGGGCTTGGTTTGTTATTTTCTCCAGAAAAAAAGCCTTCTGAGGATGTGATAGCTGCTCTCAGAATGAAGAGTAACAGTGCACACCTCAGTTTACGACAGAGTACTGCTGTTTTGTCATTTAGAAGGTCAACGCAGCTGTGTTACGCAACGCAGCACATCAGAAAAGATTCAATAATCGTTCCTTCACGAACGTTAATTGTGATTGACAATCCACTGCAGTGTTCGACCGCTGAGCAGACTCCCAGAAGTGATGTTTCAATTCTACGTTCTTTTAAACAAATAAAATACATAAAGCCACTCAATACTCAGAATGAAGCTTATACAAAAATTGCCAAGGGCCAAGCAAGTGTTCTTCCATCCATCCTGACAAGCAGGTGGCTGGCAGACTATATTATTTTGCTGTTCAAGATGGGAAGCCAAGAGACAGGGGCCTTCCAATATGGAGCCCATAGCAGACCGAGTGATGGCAGTCACGCGGTGCTTGCATATCAGCCTCTACTCTAAAAGCCCTTTACACAAGTTCATTAGAACAGTGCTGACTTTTCAAATCCTCATGATCACTATTTATTCTCACGGTCTAAAGCAGCGATGGCCCCACGCCTCTTCAAGATTTGGCCCCAGAGGCTCAAAAACACTTTGCTCAAACCAAGAAACGGAAAGTAACTTGCTTTTGGTTATAGGGTCCTGTGAAACGTCAGAAACAAACTAGTGTTTTTTCATTTTATGTTTAAGAAAATGGAATACTTCATCCCTCATCATCCCCATCGCCTTCCACGTCTGGCACTGCGTAAGGCGATGGGGAGGAACAGAGTGCGCCGCGACACCGGGACAGAATTACGGAAGGTGGATCAATCCATTAGTAAATGGTGGAAAAGAGATGCTAAGAGTTAGGCGAGAAGCACGGGTTTTTAAACCAACTTCCAGGACTGACTGTGGCGTGGATAGTTGGGCATAGCCCTGTACCAGAATCCAGACTATTTTTGAAGAGAAGGAGAAGGAGGCCATTTTCACAGGGATAAAAGCAGGAAAGATGGCACAAGGAAGCCATCTGGACGGCTGCCCGAGTCGCTATGTCAAGCCAACAGGAAGATCTTGTTACAATGCCCGAGAAGCCACGGACCTCACGTGGAAGGCTGCTATCACCCTGCGAGAGGCAAACCAGGGCAAGAAACTGCCTGTTTCCGTGCATAATTTATGTAGCTCAGGGGCCACCTCAAGCCCTAGAAGAAACCCTAACGACGTGCCATTCAGGGCAGAAAGAAGGAAGAGGCCCGTGCTGCCACAAAGGTCTCCCTCAAGGTTCTGAGAGCTGGACGGAGGCAGCGATCTCCTGTGCAGGCCCTCTGATCGCTGATATTCTGGAACACGTGCTCAGCCTGATTTTCAGCCTTGCCTGACTTTCACTGAATGTTGAGAGCGGGCCAGCATGGCTCCTGGGTGTCCAAGCCATGGAAGCGGTTCGTGGAACCCTGATATCCATCTATGACAAAGACAAGAAGGCTGATCCCCGCCCCCCACCCTCACCCCCCCCCCCACACACACACAGGCACGCTGCCAGGGCCCCAGGCTTGACCTCTCCCAAGGTGCAAGGGGAAGAATGAAAGACTCTCAGAAACTCTGCTGTTCACTGATCACAGGTGACCGGAGCTTCGAATGTGCCACCGTACCAGCTGTGTTCCGCCCGAGAGCGCCTGCTGCTGGCTTCCGATGTGTCATCCCAGCTGGCACCTCGTTTCCAGTGTTGGTAAGTACTTAACGCATATGGATGAGAATGGACGCATTTGCCATTAAAAGTCGGCTTCCTTTAATTAGAGTTTTTCATACTCTAGTCTCCCAGTTTATGAACCCTAGTGATGGATGTAGCTTCTTTCAGATAATTGCTTGGGATGAGTGAATACCCCAATATTTATTTAGTAAGGATGTCGATGAATTATGAATGGGAGCAAATAGTTCCATTGGGCAAGCACTCTAATTAATAAAGCCCGTTTCCCGAGGTTGCGTGCACGCAAGAGCGGTCCCGGGGCTCTGTGGCAATGTAAGTGATGCATGTAACAGATGTTAGAGGTTTTCCTGGAGACAGAACAAGGCCCCCCAGGAGGCGAGCTGGCTGGACTCCGGAACAGCCCTCTTTTATTCTCTGAAAGTCTTTTCTCCCTTCCCCACCATAAAGACCTGGACCCCTCATCAAGGCATTTGCATATGACAGCCTTTCCCTCACAATCTGATGGTTTAATCACTAGCCCTGCCAATGGTCTTAACAGGTTGCCTCTCCTGGGAATTCTCTTAGGAGGTAAATATTCTTTTTTTATTTTGTTTATTTTTTAATGTTTATTTTTTCTTCTATTTTTGAGAAAGAGAGAGACAGAGAGGCAGAGCACAAGCAGGGGAGGGACAGGGAGAGAGGGAGACACAGAATCTGAAACAGGCTCCAGGCTCTGAGATGCCAGCACAGAACCTGATGTGGGGCTCAGACCCATGAACTGTGAGATCATGACCTCAGCCGAAGTTGGACGCCTAACCGACTGAGCCACCCAGGTGCCCCTGGAGGTAAATATTCTTAAACTACAAACAGGGCCAATCTGTACCCAGCATGCACAAATTGCATACCGACTGATAAAATATCCAAACATCTCTATCTACACCTTTTGGTAAATAAACTACTCATAGGCACCAGGCCCCACCTTAGATCATGAAACCTCATCATTATCCAGTAACTGAAGAGTTAATGTCTGGCCCCACAAAGAGTCTTTCGATCCAGCTCCACGTAGCAATCCGGCCTGTCCTTATTGGAAGTTTCTGGTACCTTACTAGTTCTTTGATATTTAGAGTATGATGTCTGCACGCCCCTCCTCAACCCCCAAATCTTATATTCTTACGTTTTACCCACACCGGTAGAGAGCGGAATGCTATGTGAGTTTGCAGGAATTTTGGTACTTTTCCTTCCCCCTGGAGGCATCTCTCTACCTGCGCACCCTTGATGGAAGGGTGGAAGGCACTTAAAATGCCTTACATTCTGCTGTGGCAGGGATCTGAGGCAATACTCAGCCTCTGGTAGGTTCAGTGTCGCTCTTTCTACTAAGTCACTTGGAGCCGGGCCATGTTGCTCGGTGCTTTGGTGAATGCATGTTCTGTGTCACTTAATCCTCATGATCTGTGCACGGGGGTTTTGGGGGTGGGTGGGTAGTACAGTGCCCATCGTGCAGATGCGTATAAAGTTCTGTCTCCCTTCAGTGGCACAAGTGATGTCATGCTTACTCCACGATGGCCCCTGAGATCCCTGCCCCTGGTGTACCCGCTCTGCACAACTGATGCCTGCGGGCCTAAGACCTCTGGATATGTGCCAAAGGGAAAGAGATCTGCAGATGTCATTAAGGTCCCCAATCAGTCGACTTTAAGTTAATCAAAGGAAACATTAATATGCATGCATCTGACCAATCAGGGAAGCACTTTAATTTTTTTAATGTTTCTTCATTTATGAGAGAGAGAGGGAATGAGAGCAGGAGAGGGGCAGAGAGAGGGGGAGAGAGAGAATCCCAGGTAGGCTTCATACTGTCAGCATGGAGCCGGACGCAGGGCCCAAACCCAGAAACCGCAAACATCAGAGTATCAGCAGCAAACACCCACCATCTGGCCATGAAGAAGGAAGCAGCCATGATGCGGAGAGCGCCACGCAGCAGAGGGCGGCAGGCAGCCTCTAGGAGCTGAAGCCCACTGTCCCACAGCTGCAGGGAACAGAATTCTGTCAAGGAAACCAGTGAACAGGGGCAGAGCTACCAGCGTCAGATGAGACCACAGGCTCAGCCGACTCCTGGGTTCGCACCTTGACAAGAAGCTGGGATGAGGACCCACGCCATCTTGTTTGTACTTGACACCCATGCAAACTGGGAGAAGATAGAAATGCTGTAAATGCTAAATTTGCGGTAGCTTTCTCCTAGGCCTCTGGCCAGCTCCGAGATCATGCACATGGAGTTCAGATCCAGCAGACAGTTCACAGGAAACGCGTGAGGTAATCTATAGCCTGCCTCGGAGTGGATAACCTATCTCAGCCCAGTGTTCAGTTCATACGAGGTGTTGGTTACTTAGTAGGCTAATGGACACCAGCATTTATCCTAAATGTGAATGAACAGAAGCTCAGGCCTAAAGTCAGTCTGGCAAATACTTGATGTCTACTACGTGGCAATCAAGAAACCAAAAGATGTTAAAGGTTCAGTGGCAAAAAAGAAATGGGGTCGTTGTTTACCCTGTGAAGTATTAAAGACCATATAACTATCAATCATACCTAAGGCAGCACAACCGTTGTGAACACATACCTTGAGGGGCAGGGTGAATTGAAGGCATCTCATCATCAGTGAGGGAATCTACATTGGGTTAAGCTGATGTCTGTGCTGATCAATCTGAAAGTAGGCCAGAGATAATGAAGTCTTCCCATTTCGATGCGATATCATTGTACATTGTTTATTTAGGATAATTCAAATGATTTTCCCTTAAGACCGTAATGGACATAAATGACAGCAACAGATATGGGAATCGGAATCATCAGAAATTTACGATATTACACTGAATTGGGCTTGAAGCCTCGAGACCTGATATCTGTCGGATACGTGTCATTATGAGGAGCCCACTGGTAGAGATCAGAGTAGCTGGCAAGCCCTGTAACTTGGAGAAAGGTCCTTGAGGCGTCCAGACGGTATTGTACATATAGCTACTCGTTCAAGCGCCAGTTTCCCTTCAAGGCTGCCAGTTTCTCTCCATAGTCACGAGGGTGTGGGATTGCTCTGCTGCAGCTCCAATACACTTGTTTTGGGGTCCGTCCACCAGAGTCTTCGGGGGAATTCTGTTATACCTTCACTTAAGACAACTGGATCAGTAATCCGCAAGCATCATGTTCTGCCAATGCTGTAGAGGTAAATGGGGGTTAGAGATGTCCCCCTCAATCTTGCTATCAAATCATATCCCCTTTGTGGCTGGAAGGGGAGAGCGTTAGTAACCACACCTGGACAACAGGCATAAACCAAGACTGTGCTGGCACATCGGGTCTTACAGTCACCTTCATTATGAGGGTCATTGATCTCAGCAAAATTCAGCCATACCTGCAGACATTTGATGGCAAACAAAATGGACACCAACCTGTAACCTGAGCTGTGAGGTTCTAGCTCCTTCCTCCTGGTGGTCTGAAAAATGTTCCATTAAAGATGCATCTTGGGCAAACACAGCAGTGTTACCATGGCAGGCTTCACATGGCTGCCCAGAGTCAGGTTGGAGTAGGCTTCACAAGGTCACCTAGAATCAGGTGATCATGAACCTTCTGACCAGTTACAGAACAGAAAACCGTGCAGGGTTTACTGCCTAGGATGTCACTCCCAAGGCTGGAAAGTGAAGGCTCTACTAGATTCTTAGAGTCCTTTCAAGCAAGACTGGGAATGACTCAAAAATATTTGAAACAACCCAGGGGTCTTGAATACCAGGGCTACAGATTGAATTGTGTACTCTCAAAAATGTACGCTGGAGTCCTAACCCCTAATACCTCAGAATGTGACGTTATTTGGAGATAGGGTTTTTACAGAAGTGTAAAGTGAGATTATTACAGTGTCCCAACATGACATCTAGAAATAGAGACAGACAAGAGCACAAGGAGAACGCCATGTAAAGATGAAGACAGGGATCAGCGTGAGGCTTCTACAAGCCAAGAAAAGCCAAAGACTGCTGGCAAACTTCCAGCAGCTAGGAAGAGGCAGGGAGAATTCTGCCCAGAGTCTCCAGGGACCATGGCCCTGCTGACAGCTTGATTTCATACTTTCTACTCTCTAGAACTGTGAGGCAAACATTTCTGTTATTTCAAGCCACTTAGTATGTGGCATTTTATCATCACAGCCCCAGGAAAACAAATACAGCCACATTCACAAACAAACCAGCCGTCACAATTAATGTGATCCTATTTTGAAAAAGAAAGGTATACATACCCAGGGGCTCCAAATTCCAAGTAACTGAGCACACACAAAGGTGAATGTCAATGTCAAGAGAGGGTCAAATGTAACCATGCAAAAGGGGATGATTGCCAATTGTGAGTAAGGAGACGTAAAGATGAGTGACAGACAACAAATATTCCACCAAACTGTATCTTTTTTAGACACTTGCCGGGAAACACCCTTTGCTCAAGGATTTATGCATCTCCGGACACACTGGGTGGTCATAGCACAGACTTCCAGAGGATACACAGACTCTGCAGTTGTATTCTCATCAGCACAAAGCCAAAATCACCCCCTGATCTTTCACAAGGACTCACCTTTCCAAGTGGTCACACAGATCAAGAGGACATCTTCCTGTCCTTTAAAGTCATGGGCGTCCTGGACCCTGACTCAAGGTGATTATCCTTCACTTTTGTCTCCATCCCCCAGAGCACTCATCCAAGCACATGACTTACTCACAGGAATGTAAGGTCTCCCCCTGGAGGAATGCCCTCAGTTTCCACCCCCTTCTACTTGAATAAATCAATTTCAGATGGACTCCTATCTCTTTCCCTCTGGTCAGGGAGAAGTATCACCGCTCTTCTCCCAGAGTAACCGCCGTCATTCATCTTTCCGTCAAGTATCTGGTGATTTGCTGGTTTATGCCAAACACTGTCCCAGGAACTCTCCATTCAAAATACCTCTACTCCCATGGACTTTAAAGCTGTTTGGAAAAGACAAATAAACAGAAATAAATCTACAGTGCAGAGTGATGGGTTTAAAGGCAGGATACAATGGAAACATTCTGTCTTTACCCCTAAGCTACAATCTTTAATCAGGCAACCTAGATCCCCTCCCCCCCTGAGCCCTCTCAGCCATGGCATCCATGATCTCCACCTTTGCCTTTCTGCATTTCATCTTAGAACTTTGCTTCATGATTCTCTCACTAAAACTTTGATGCACAATTATTATTTTAGAGTATATAAATAAGAAAAGGTCCCAATCTCATAGGGTAACCCATGTGTTTTACATTTGGTGTGGATCAGCCTGCCTCTAGGAATAGATCAGTATTTTTAATTGAATCTTACAATACACACCGTTTTGAAATCTTTCTAATTTTGCCTATACCATATTCTGTCATAAGATAACCTTCTTTCACATATGGTACATGCATGTTAAAGTTTAACCTTATTGTATAGAGTTAGGTATTTCCCAGATCTGTGTTCATGAAAGCAATGCTCTCATCAATATCCATCCTTATATGCAAATCTTTTTCACATCTCTGGTTATTTTTTTGGAATTCCTGGATCCATATGTATATACAGTTACAATAACTTATGTAGTTAAATATTCATGCAAAAAACTTTGTAAAATCAATTTATTCTCCCACATGCCATTTAAAGGCTAGCCTCTTTTAATTCAAAGGAATAATGACTCATTCAGGTTTCTTAAGTACTAGGGAGGGGGTGGGAGTTGTATGGAGACACACAGAAAGGGGGGCGTGGAGACGCCCAAATTACCAGGGAACAAATAGGACGAAGACCATAAAGAGCCCATATTTACAATGACCTTAAAAATGAAACTCACGAATTTGTACATGGGCTTTGATTTTCATTATGCCTCTCCACCATGATTATGATCCTGTTATTTTCTGCATTCTCCTTTCTAGATAGTTCCCCTTAATACTTCCTCTGCTGTTGGTTGCTTAATGCTTTCGTTTCATCCGCATATTTCTCTATCTCCCACCCTCCTGTAGTTTGCCCTTCTTCAAAATGTGGGTGTGTTACCACACGTTTTGGACCTGGGCCTCTTCCACGGCCCAACACAGCCTCGCTCTGTTTATATTGGTAAGTACCATCTCTCTGAATAACAAATTAGTTGCTCTACTCCCTTCTGCTTTGTAGATCTCAATATCTAACTGCAATATGTGGAGTATCTCACAGGTACCGAATGGAAGGTATTTTCTTCCTCCTAAATCGTGTTCTCCCTTCTATATTCTGGATCTCAATTAATAACCTCATTGTCATCTAGCCTCCTAAACTAGGCAACTTGCAACCTCTGACTTCTGAATAATGACCAAACAGTATCCATTCTAAATTTTTGGCACTGTACTCCCTTCATTCCAACGTTATGTGACCCAGGTATTTTCCCTCAAGGTATTAAAACAGTTTCCATCAGGATTTACTGACAATAGTTTAGTCCTGACTTCCGAACGTGCCTTTATCATATAACTATCAAAATAATCTTTTCAAAAATGTGTGATCAAGCAACTTATAATATTCTGTTGGCTTTCCAGAATATAAAATGTAAACTCAGTGCAACAAGGACCTTTGACGTAGCAACAGTCTACCCTTTTTCTGGCATTAGCTTCTGCTCGTCACCATGTACTGTGTCTCCACCACATCCCTCAGACCTGCTGATTTCTTCTGCCACCACACAAGCCATGAGTGCCTCATGATTGCCATTCACATCGCTCTTTGTTGGGAAAACTCTTACTATGGGCTCAGTTCAAACCACCCCCTCCATGGAGCCTTCCCTGACTGAAGGCAGAAAACTTGGCTACCCTCTGTATTTCTGTATCATTGTGTCTATTAATTTACTTGTGATGCCCATACTACATGATCACGTGTTTCTCATACATACCTCTTCCGTTGAATTTCACACTCCCGAATTCCATTTCTCATTTTCCTTTCCATCTCTAAAAATTAACAAGATACTTATCACAGAACAAAAGCTCAATGGTATTTGATAAATGATTAGATAGATAAGATAATAAAAATTATTATAGTCATACACGACACATATAAATAATTTACATATAACGTGTACCTATGTAATGATTTAAAAAATTTTAAGTGTGTGTGTTGAAGCAAACCTCACTACTTATACCTAAGTGTATGGTATCTGATTGTACTGTTATATGGACGTATGGTTCAACAGTAACCACCTACAAGGGGTATATCTCCATCTCCTTAAAAATAGAGGGTTTATAGCAGTTGGAGAAAGAAGAGAGTTCAAAAGCACTTGAGAAATGGCTGATGCTAGCGTCTTGGACATTCAGCAAAGCAAGGGCCAGTTACATTTAAAAATGAGAAAGTGCTAGGGGCACTGGATGTCTCAGTCATTGGAGCATCCTGCTTTGGCTCAGGTGATGATCTCTCAGCTTGTGAACTCAAGCCCCTCATCAGGATCTGTGCTGTCAACACAGGTCATCTGTCCCCTTTCTCTCTGTCCCTTCCCCAATTCCACTCTCTCTCAAACATAAATAAAATATTAAAAAAAAATTTTTTTAATGAGGAAATGATCGAGCAAGATTACACAAGTTGTAATACTTCAAATCTTCCTTTTATACTCATTAATAATATTTTCACACACACCATTAATGTATGTATTATCTCATTTAGAGTCTGAATTTGAGGTCCTCTTTTGTTTGCTTATAAAAAGTTGGCTTTATTTGTCACTTACTCACCTTAACTCAGCTATGTCATTTCGGCTTCCGTAGTGACAGTTCCTTGCAAGCTGGGGTGAGCTCCCACCACCGTGATCACTGACCAGCAAGCAAGAGCCACGAGGGGCCCCACCATGAGGCTGGTCCCCATGGGTGGGGCCAGGCAGACTGTGTGTCGCACAGGGCATTCAGGACGGGATGTGACAAGGGAACGTGCAATATGGACTGGGGGGTGACAGACCTGCAGGACCCTTCCTGGTTCTGCTTCTGACCTGCCCAGTGGCTTTCGACAGGTCACTTCTTGTCCTCAGCTGGTTTGTCTCCTTGTTAGTGCTGCTAGTAAGGTCTCCCAGGAGCTCAGACAGGGGCCAGCTTTACCTCCTCTCCTGAGCCATGGTCGTGGGAGGCCCCCTTCTCGGATGGGACCTGGACCGAGTAGGCGTGTTGATTAGGCCTCAGTGGTGGGGAATGTTGCACTGAGGGAATTCATTCGCATACGTGTAAATATGCTAGCATTTCCCAGGGCCAGGTGCCGTGATGCAGGTGACCGAATAATCCAGCACACAAGGACCCTTGTCCTCAGGCGGTTTATTCTTGTGGCAAGTAGACAATAAAGAGGCAAAACCTTCATGATTTCAGAGTGGGCAAGTGCAAGAAAGAGAGTAAACGGGATGAAGACCCAGCACATTGCCGAGGGCGGGCACTAGGCAACGTCAGGGCAATGGACGCCTCCTGGAGAAGGTGTATTGGGGGTGAGCTCCCAGGGGAACCCACCGTGGGAAAGTTAGGGGAAAAGATGCTCCTGGCAGAAACAGCAGTGTGTTCAGGGTCTGGAATAAGCCCGGGGCACTGGAGACACGGAGATGAATAGCATGGCTGCAGGGGTGTGAGGGGAAGAGGCCATGAACGAGGGGAGGCAGGAGAAACGGCCATGTGGCAGAGCCTGACTGCTGGTGGAAATAAGGAAACAGATCTCAATGTGTATTCACTTATTTACTTTGCGCCTCTGCCCTGGGCGGTCAGCTCTATGAAGAAAGAAAACCTGTCTTCTTAACCACCATGTCCCCAGTGGTACTGAGCAGGTGCCCTGTAACTGTTTGTTGAATCACTGAATGAGTGAACGCGGTTGGATGTGCCTGGAAACAAGATACCTTTCAGAAATTCAATGGAGGTAATACGATCCAAAATGTGCTGAGTACTTACTACAGACCAAGCATGTTTTCAGCACTTTTATCTGCATTTAACTCATTTAGTGTTTATAACACACCAGAGATAGGTATTACCATTACCCAGTTAGCAAACGAGGCAGTTGAGGCACAGAGAATAACTTCTGAAGTAGCAGGTAGCATTGGAGGGGAAGCATCTAGGCAACGCGCATCCTTCTCTTAAGCGGCCCTCCGATGGCGGTGAGCACAGCCGGATAAACAAACCTCGGATCCAGACTTGAGGTTGGGCCAGGAGCTGTGAGCACGAGAGCCATTCGCACAGGGGTGTCTGTCAGGTGAAGGTGTCCAGTATAACAGCCAGCGGTGCAGTATGTGCAAAACGGGCCGTCAGCACCACCAACTGCATCACGGGAGCATTTTTCATTCATATCATTTGATCCACAATTTGATAAGATAGTGGCTTTATCCCTGCTCTACAGATAAAAAAGAACCAAAACTGAGGTTCAGAAAGCTGAAATCACCTGACCCAAGCCAGATGGCCGGAGGATTCAAATCCTGGGACTCCGCTCCTGGCAGAGCTCAACGGGACTGAAATGGTTTATTATTCTGTGGAAATCAGAGACACGAGCAACATGCTCCCCTTAAGAATCTTGGCCTGAACTGAGAATATGAGTGGCGAGTGGCCCCTGTTCTCCTGGGGTAACAATAACAGGATTTTTGGCTCAGTGCCCGCTTGGAGAATTCAGAGACTGTCTCTAGTCCCAAAAGAACTTTCCATGTTGGGCAGAGATCGAGACTGACTGTGGTGCCGCACAAGGTGCCCCTGGCCACTTGGGTGAGATTTTTCCTCACCATGAAAATCACCTGGATCTTTGCTGTCTGCCTCCTCTCCTGTGCCTTCACTCCTAAAAGAGGCTGTAGGGACTCCACCTTCTGCATTGAGGCTCATGCTCTGTTCCACGTTCATGTGTGCAGCTGAGCCCCCATAAGTGGTGAGAGTCATGGCAGTGCAGGTGCTGCCTTCCATCTCGGCTTCATTCTTTTCACGGGACACAAGGCCACACTTCTCTGCGCTGCAGGACCTTCCAGAGATCTCACATGCCCACCTTTATTCTCTTGACTCGCTCTCTGGAAAGCTGTCTCACTCCGGGACCCTGGCATGGGTTCACAGGTCTCCTGTTGCAAGTCAATCAGTTGATGTAGTTCCTCACAACCACCTCTTTCTCTACCTTTCTTTGTAACCTTAACCTATAGCCTTTAGGTCTAAGGGCTCCAATTCCCATCCATCGGCTCCCTCCACATTGGTGGGTGGCTTCCCATAACCCAAACGTGTCATGGACAGATTCTAGCCCTTCATACTGAAATGGATGTGTCTGAATCCACATTACAGACAGAGCTTAGCCTCCCGTGCAAAAGCCCCTATAACCAGTTATTGAGGGAGGAAAGCAAAAATAGAAATGATTGCACTTGACTCGTTATTCTTTTTGCATATGTGAGTGCTATTTTCTTCTTATTTCCTTATCCCTGTTTCAGAGTGGTGTATTTGAACTTACAGAGACTTCTCTGAAAGTGGGCTGTTAAAAGAAGGGGCCTGAAAAATAAGATTGAGAATAAATTCACAAGATTGTAGCCATTGAAATCTTCTCAGCCGTCTTCAGCGAGTGGTAGACAAGTCTATTAAGAGTACAGTTGACTGTTAGGGGCATCTCTGAATCTCCAGGGATTGAGAGGCTGGTGACGCCTGTGCAATATGATTTACTGGTGTCTTTCACTGCATTTATACTTGTGTACAGGTCAAGTGACATTCGAGAAGGATTTTCTTTGCTTCCCAGGAGGTAGAATAAGTTTTTCAAAAGTACAGACAAAAACGAGCAAACATAAGACTCTTCTCTGGAATCCATAGTCATGCCACTGAAGAATCCAAACCACGTTACTCAGTTTTCCAAGTCCAAATTATGTTTTAAAAAAAAACAACAGAAAATATTTTGACATCTGAAAGAATTCCATTCAGGTAAATCATCTCAGGAGTCAATGACACGTATTTGTTTGACATTGTTTGGGCAAGTCCAGGGTAAACTCTGGGATACATCCTAGAAACACTCCCTTGTAAGCCCCACCTTCCAGAAATAAATAATAATGGCTCCTCTCCTCACTTCTTCCTTGGAAATCAACATGTAAGAATTTCCACTGGAGAAGACATATTTTTCCCTTGAGGAAAAATATGCTCCTTCTCTCCTACTCCCGTAACACCTTACTCCCACACCCTCATTACGATAAACATCCTCAAAGCCTACAGTAAGCAGTGAGATCTGTAATTGCACGTCTTCATAATAATAGCTTGATAATAATGACAGATTTGGCCACTGCATTCTCTCTTGTTGTCTACACGACACCAAACAATCCTGGTGGCCAATATTTCTGCCAAATTAATTGGACAAGCATCAGGCATGCCCTGATTTCGCAGTGTGCCACCCCATGAAGCCCTCGGGGTGGGGGGTGGCAGGCACACTGGTCTGCCTTTGAAGTTACTACTTTGGGAGTTGAGCTGTGAACTCCTCAGCTCCCTAGTGCCCCTCGGTGACTGGAGACGGAGTACAGTACCTCCTTTAGCCCAGCCCTGAAAGTGCAGTCTTCTGCTAAGAATAGTGAAACTAAAGAGAGCTCTCGTCCAGACCCTCTCCGTACCTCAAATCTATCCGTCATAACTCCCAGCTCCTACTGAGCGATTTCCCTCACATATGTTCTGCTGATCCCTTTCTTTCTTCACATTTCTTGTTCTATTTTTAAAATCATTCCATGTGCCAATACTCAAATGCCGCCTTGTGTTATTATTTAACGGTTTTATGTATATCTTGTTGATGGTGGAAATCATGATATATTTAACTGGGTTTACTGCCCTCCCTATTTGTCTTGTCTGGCCCTGTACAGCCCCCAAAGTGTGTATACACACACACACACACACACACACACACACACACACACATATCCATAAATAATTGCATTAAATTACGGCTTTTAAATTTATAACTTCCAGTGTCTTTGTGTTGTATAATTACCAAAGTGTGTGTGCCTTTCAAAGAAATGTATCTTCTCTCCGGTTTTGGCCATTCCTAAATGGTATTTCTACAATTCCTAAAATCCATCCATCGGGTGAATCCTCCTCTTCCAGATGCTCCTCTTAACTGTTTCTGGAATTTCATCAAAGAACAAACTTAGGAATTCTCAAGGTCCAGCGCACAACATCTATTTTCTTTAACTCTGTGTGCATTACAACTATATCACGTAATCTGCTTTTCCTGAAATATATACAGTCTACAGGGATTATATTATTTTGACCTTTGGCTCACCTTTGGTGGGAGGGTGGCTTTAAAAATACTTTTATTTTAACCACATCTGCACCCCATACTTTTGGTTCTATAGAAATAATAAAATTTACAAAAACATTTCATTAACAACTTTTCATCTCATTTGTATTTTTATGCGTATTCGCCATTAAGGCAATTATCATTAAGTTCTCCAAAATTCTTCATTGGTGATATTTGTTATGCCAATATGCAAGAAGACACGGTTATGTCAAGTATCTTTGGTCTGGCTAGTGGCTTTTTCACCAGACTCAGTCACCAATCCTAGCTAAAAATCCAAATTCTTTTTTTTTTAACTTTTTTTTTTAATGTTTTATTTATTTCTAGAGAGAGAGAGAGAGAGAGAGAGACAGCGTGAGCAGGGGAGGGTCAGAGAGAGAGGAGTCACAGACTGAAACAGGCTCCAGGCTCTGAGCTGGCAGTCAGCACAGAGCCTGACGCGGGGCTCGAACCCACAAACCGCGAGATCATGACCTAAGCGAAAGTCGGACGCTTAACCGACTAAGCCACCCAGGAGCCCCTAAAAATCCAAATTCTTAACATTGGCTGATCTTCCCTTAGTTCAGCCTGACCCTAAACATAAGCTCAGCTATTAAATCACTCTGACAAATGGACTAAGGTTCTTACAGATAATCTATAATTGGGGTTCTTGACCCGAGATCTTCATGTTTCCTCTGTGTTATAAACAGAATTTGGTGCATATGGATTTACTATTTTTCTGGGTGAGAGGCCGTATCTTTGCCACATTCTCCCAAAAGGTCTATGACTCCAAAAGCGCAGTGAATATTCTAGAAATAAGTGCTGAATCTGGAGCAGAAGCAAGGAGAGCTCTGAAATTTTTGAAATTTTTTTACTGATCTTTTCATCGCCCTGGCCTGCCTTGGTGATAAATATATAAATACCTGATTTTTCACATGAGCAGAAATATATAGTTAATTCAGAGGGCTTAGGGAGGCCATTGGCTCTCATCTCTCATGGCTTAATTTGACATCATCTAAACTAGGGTTCAGAGAAATAGGAAGAAAGGAGATTGGATTTAAACATAGGCAGCAGTCAAAATAAGAAATCTGGAGCCCTTGCCATAAATTTACCTTCTGCACTGAGGATGATGTGAGGAATACAGCTTCGTTCTTTAACACTCTGCCCTTCTTGGACATCACGCACTCGCGTGTGAAGTCCAAAAAGAAAGACGTGAATGACCTTCCTTTTATCTGCCTTTCCCGCCCCAGGACCCGTGTAATTAAGAGTTGGTTCTCAAAGAAGACATCGTTGAGACAAAAACAAACAAGAAATATTGAAAGCCCTCGAGGAAGAAAGCAAAGAGAAACACGAAATTACCCGTTTTGAAATCTTTTAACCTCCCTGGGACTCAGACCCGCGTCTTATCCTGGAAGAGGGGATGAAATTAGATGTTCTCCACAGTCCCTTTCAAGTCCACAATCCTTGGATTTCTGTGATCTTGCGGTTTCATTATTTTTATTTCCAGTTTCAATAAGCAATTTCATCCTCGGCCTGCTGAGAAATTCCTCGCCCACGTCCCCAGCCACACACCCGAGGGGCCTGTGCTGTGAAGCCCCCCGAGGGACCCCTGGCTCCCCGCTGGCTGAGCGCCGCCGCTGGGCGAGACTCGGGAACAGGGTTTCCAAACAAACGCGCACACGCACAGAGAGGCCTCCTTGTGACCCGGGGCGGCTGCAGGTGTGTCGCCTCCCTCCTCCACACAGTCTGGGTCGTTGAAACGAGCAGGAGCCACGGGTGGGATTAGCACGGTGGCTGCAAAAACGAGAGGCGTGCACGGTGCCCATCCCGGGAACAACGTGATTCTGGAACAGCCGAGAGGCGTGGGGCAAGTGAGCCCGGCCGGGAGACCCGCGCTTGCCCACGAGGTCGGCGGTTTCCGCGGTCGTTTTCTCCCGTCGGGATGCGAAGCGGTCGCAGGAGACACATCCCGGGTGAGGGTGGAAAAGCGTGCTCAGAAACACGGGTTTTAATCTGGGGGAATCGGACGCGCGTCTCAGAGGGTAGCCCTCTGCCCTGGAGAGACGCCAAGTCAAGGAACGCGGGGCGGGGCTGGCCGCGCCCCCCTTGTCTGTCGCTTTGCCCAGAATCCACAGGAAACCCAGGCTTCTACAGAAACAGACGAGCCAAACCCTCCTGCGGTGACCGGCGTGGCGGTGAAGGAGCCGTGGATGAGTGGATCGTCCCAGGAAGGCAACGAGGGGCACCTGATTTCCTGTCTGTAGGTCCCAGTCACACTGTTATAAGAGGAGGAAGACAAATATTTCTGGGCGAAGCAGTGATTTCTGTGTGTCATGAGCTAGGAAGGGGTGGGTGGGAGAGGGTAAGGGAATTAGTCTCCCCAGGAGAAAGGAGCCCATGTGCAACAATAAAAGGCACCGCATGGCCCTCCCTGTGGCTGGCCCGGCCCCCAGCACCCAGCCACGGGTCCCCCTGTGGCTCTGCTCCCTGGCAGGTAACTTGGAAGCAGCAACGTGGACCGCTCCTTACTCCTCACAGCAGTGTCATGAAAACATATAAATTTTTCAACAACGACAGACGTATTTAAGGTTCACAAGGGACTATTCCCTTTGGGTTATTAATGACGGTGACTCCACCATCCCCTGAAGAATACTAACGAGGGACCACAATCTAGCACCGCATCTCCCGGAATCGGACAGATACCTCGAACAGAAGCACAGGCCAAGGAATCCTGTTTTCCCTGCGGAAGCGGAGAATATTCTGCCTTAATCAGTCCTTCCTTCTCCAGCCTCGGCTTTCTAGACGTGATAGAGTACGGCCTTCGTGCTAAGAAAGGGATGTCGCTGGAAGAGAGGAGAGGCATTTGGTACGATTATATTTTCTACCTGTGGTTCCGCTGTCTGTCCTCAGAGCCAATCTTTCTAGCCCAACCATGCCGTCTCCCCCTTGATAGTTCCATCCAGCTTGCTTGGCTGGATATATGTAGTTTTTATTTAAAATTTTTTTTAATGTGTTATTTATTTCTGAAAGAGAGAGAGACAGTGTGAGCAGGGGAGGGTCGGAGAGAGAGAGGAAGACACAGAATCTGAAACAGGCTCCAGGCTCTGAGGTGTCAACACAGAGTCTGATGTGGGGCTCGAACCCATGAACTATGAGATCATGACCTGAGCAGAAGTCAGACACTTAACTGACTGAACCACCTAGACACCCCCAAAAATATATTTTTTAATGTTTACTTACTTCTGAGAGAGAGAGACAGAGTGTGAGCAGGGTAGGGGCAGAGACAGAGGGAGACACAGAATCAGAAGCAAGCTCCAGGCTCCGAGCTGTCAGCACAGAGCCTGATGCGGGGCTTGAACCCAGGAACTGTGAGATCATGACCTGAGCCAAAGTTGGACACTCAACTGACTGAGCCACCCAGGCGCCCCGGTGACTCCCTTTTGAGTAAGACTGACTCTGTTTTTAAGAACTTTACTTAAATATGATTGACATATAATAAACTGTACATATGTCAAATGTACAGATTTATAAACTTTAACTTATGTATGCGTAAAAACTGTCACCACAATGAAAATAATCAGCATGTGTAAAACCCCCCAAATTTCCTCATGGCTTTTGTAATTCTCACTGTTGTCCCTCCCTGTGATGGTTCATTTTATGCGTTAACTTGCCTGGGCCACAGTGCCCAGATATTTGGTGAAACATTATTCTGGATATTTCTGTGACTGTGTTTTGTGGATGAGTAATATTTATTTTTTAAAAATCCTTTATAGTTATTTTTTTTTTAGACAGAGACAGAGCATGAACAGGGGAGGGGCAGAGAGAGAGGGAGACATGGAATCCGAAACAGGCTCCAGGTTCTGAGCCACCAGCACAGAACCCGATGTGGGGCTCGAACTCACGAACTGTGAGCTCATGACCTGAGCCAAAGTTGGACACTTAACCAACTGACGGAGCCACCCAGGCGCCCCCGATGAGTAATATTTAAATTGGTAGATGCTAAACAAAACAGATTGCCACTATTATGTGGGTGGGCCTTATCCAATCAGTTGAAGGCCTTAAGAGAAAAGAATGAAGTCCTCAAGTGAGGAGGAATGCTGCCTCCAGATGGCCTTTGGATTTGAGCTGCTGCAAAAATGCTTCCCTCCAGATTTTGGACTTATGCCGCACAATCATGTGAGTCTGTTCCTGAAAATACATCTCCGTCTCTTCACATCCTGCTGGCCCTGATTCTCTGGAAAACCATGACTAATAGAGCCCCCCAATATCCCCGGTCTACTCCCCACCCCAGAGCCCAAGCAACACCAATCCGCTCTCTGTCACTATAGATTAATTTGCATTTTTAAGCACTTGATACAAATGAAATAATATAGTATGTGCTCTTTGATTGTCTGGATTTTTTCATTCATGACAATGAGTCGCAGACCCGCTAATGCTGTCTATACTGATAATTTGTCTTTTTATTGCTGGGTCATATGGCATAGTATGTACAGACCACAATTTTTTTAAAAATATGTATTTATTTTTGGGGAGAGTACAAGTGGGGGAGGGGCAGAGAGACGGGGGTGGAGGATCCAAGCAGGCTCCGCAGGACAGGCTGACAGCAAGGAGCCCCGTGTGAGCCTCGAACTCACACACAGCCAGATTGTGATCTGAGCTGAAGTCAGGCGTTTAAAAGACTGAGCCCCAATTTTTTTTTAATCCATTCATCTGTTATTGGGCATTGCAGTAGTTTCCAGTTTTCGGCTATGACAATTAATTTTCTATCAACATTTGCATATGGAGATGTTCTTTCAGCTTTCTCGGTGAATGCCTAGGAGGATGGTTTGGGGTCACGTGGTAGGTGCATGCGGCTAACAGGCTTTTAGCTCTGCGCTCTGCTCTATTATCTACAACAGAGAAGTCAGAAGCCCGAGGTATCGTTCTTCTATAAATTCTAGTTACAAACTATGATTTATTCCCTCGTTAGAGTTCAGCTTAACTGTTTGAATGACTATTTATGGGTATGCCTTTGAAAGTCTAAGGGACGTAAATCTATACTCACCAAGTTCTAAAAAATAAACCCATTTCAGTTCAAAAGAGGACTGCTTTAATATTCCTTCCATTTCACATCAGTCAGTGAAGAATAGAATCAAACTCAATGAAGAATAGAATTACAAGATTTTGTAAGTGTCAGACATGTTAAATACATGCTTCCGTCTAATAAATAAATGCACTCATTTTCCCCCAATATCACGTGGTCTCTAATGCAATTGGTGTAGCCTGGTTTAGCAGGCGAGACCTGTATTTATTGAAAAAAGTGCCAAAGTTTATAGAGCTGCAAGAACGTGCGTCAAGTTACCTAGAAACTGAGAATTAGGTAGACATTTGACCAACGAAACTCTACCTTTTCCCTTCCTGCCTTTCCTAGATTCAGATTTGTTTGCTCTGACCCGCATGGGGTGAGTTTGTCGCCGAGCGATGTTTTCACCATTATCTTCCAGAATCTTCTTTGTTGGCAAATGTAGGGACTCAGAAGCAAAAACATATTAAGTACTGGGACGCTAAGGGAAACGTTATTTGAAGTGGTATTATCGTTGCTCTGTAAGTGAATTCTTGGCTTATCTCTAACATCAGAAAGATCATTTTAAAATAAATAAAACAAACTCAATCAGTTATTGAGCCCCAAGGCACCATCAGATAGGAAGAGTAATAAATCAGGCTGATAGCCTTAGAAGAGCCCCTGATTTTTCCTACTAATCAAATGAGATCAGAACTCCTCCATCACTACAGGAGAAAAGCCAAAATTAATTAGCTTATCCAACAGTGTCATTTACTAAATCAAAAGCCTTTGAAAGGTCAATGAATCTTGCCCTTATCATCCCATTATCTTCTATCAGTAATGAGGTATCATTAAGCAGCCCTAAAGCGACAGTTATTTTAGACTCGTGCAATGGCTTGCCGTTGCTGGTGACACTTCAAAAACAGTAGCGTGGGGAAAAGTTTATTCTCTCCCTTCCAGCTCTGCTTCGATACTTTAACATCTCCCTGGCTCTGATGGAAATAATAGTTTCTCTCCCTTACTTAATACACTGTAAATGCAAAGATACTATAAATTCATCAGTGAGGGTACTCACGTCAAACACAGTCACTTAAGTAAAATGTTACTACTGATTATTTTTCCAGTCAATAACATGTATTGAGCAACTACAGTGTGCCAGGTATTTAGTGAGGTGCCCATGACATCAGTGTCCTTGAACACTGATAGTCAGGAACTCACTCATTCCCTGTTTGATAGTTACTTTGGCAACAGGGATGAACCACCTGAAAATGGCACGTTGAAGGACGCTTGGGTGGCTCAGCCTGTTGAGCATCCGACTCCTGATGCTGGCTCAGGTCACGATCTCATGGTTGGTGACACCATGCCCTGTGCTGGGCCCTGCACTGACAGCATGGGACCGGCTGGGGCTTCTTTCCCCCCACCCCCCGTCTCTCTCTGAAAATTAACTTTAAAAAAACGATGCATTGAGCACACAGTATATGAGGGTCTACTCTGCCTCCAAGGATTGACTAGTTCTATGAGACCCCGATGAGTAGACCATTGGATCACAGAAGCAAGGCCTCTCAGCCACTTCCTTCTGCAGGATGGACGGGACACACCCAGCTGGGAACTTTGATAGTGGCCTGCATCACCCTGGACCGGCTGAGTGAACTTTGGGGAGATGAGGGCTCCCAGCAGGGGAGGGAGAGCCAGGGCTGAGGGGGGAGCTGGCCCTCCAATGGGTGCAAGAGTGTCACTTGGAGAACAATCTCCAGGGAATGAAGTAGAGTCTCGGATGCAGGAACGTGGACCAGGGCTCTCACAGAGCATCACAGTAAACCAGGACTCTGGCTTCAGCAGCTGCTGGGGGACCATAGTTTCTGAACATTTTTTGGCTACAGACCCCTTTCAGCACCTATTGATGTGACGAGGATAATAGTAGCAGTAACACTACCAGTAGTAACATAAATAGTAACACACACACACACACACACACACACGCACACAATTTCAATGTGGTGTGCACTCTTTTACGTACAGGTGCTTTTAACTAATTTAATCCTCATGACTCCATCATTTCTCTGCATACCAGGCAGCAAGACCAAAATGGTGTAAAGGTCCCTCAGCAAGAAGCGAGTGACCTGGAAGTTGACCTCAGCACCACTCTGCCTTGCTAAGACAGGCCCTTTATCTGAGGGGGGCAGAGAGCTGCATTCTGCATTTCCCACACAGTTTTAGAGACGTTCCTGACTTCCTGGGTCTCCAGGACTTCAGGATCTAGCAGTTTTGATATGTGAGATGGTTGGTAAAAATGCCATGTGAGGTACCTGCTGTGGGAAACAAGAAGCATTGGATATTCCTCAACAGGGAATGACACAAAAGAGCCGCTTAGTTTGGGAGGCTTGGGGAGAAAGTTACCGCGGACAACTGAGGCATGAGAGGTGCTGTGTCAGGCACTGTCACACGGCAGTGTGTCCCTTTTTCTTCCACTGGCGCTGTCCTTGCAGGCAACCCCTTCCTCACCCCCACATGCACACACCCCTTCTTTTACAGGTAAGGAACCCCATCCTCTGAACGTGTAATTTTCCCAAAGTCAGTGTAGCAGGAAGAGTTTGTGCTCACCTCCTCCCTCCCCATCGAACAGAGGCTATGTCTTTCACCAGCTCGGAACATCCTTCTCCCAGCTTCTGTGAACTGACTGCCCATGGTTCACATTGGCCACGTTCAGAGACTAGTCTGGACCACCCAATTCACTGCCCAATTGATAAAAAGAGCCAGAAATCCTCTTGACCAACACCACCCCCACCCGTCGGCACCAGTCACAGTTCAAGGTCAACAACAAACGCAAACACCTGGTACTTGGCCTTGAGTCTGGACACATTCTTAGGGTCTCTGCAGACCCTGAGGAGTCTAGGTCTTCTTCTGAAATGCCAGCCTTGCTTGGCTACATCCCCTCCTCTGTTCTGCTTTCCCTGGAGCACTTCCCAATAAATTGCTTGCACTCAGATCCTTCGCTCAGGCACTGTTTCTAGAAGAACCGAAACTTAGATGGTCATACTAACAGTAAGACTAAAAGGATCCAAGCCTGTATTTGATCTGCTTTCACTGATTTCATTACATCACAAAAGCCAACAGTTACAGAATCATAAAGAATCAGCATCTAGAAGGGTGCCTGGGTGGCTCAGTCAGTTGAGCACCTGACTGTTGATTTCATCTTAGGTCATAATCTCACAGCTGTGGGATCCAGACCCACAGTGGACTCCAGGCTGAGAATGCAATCTGCTTGGGATTCTGCCTCTCTCTCCCTCTGCCCCTCCCTCCAGCTCACACTCTCTCTTTCTCTAAAATAAAAAAAATTAAAAGTTAAAAAATGTTAAAAATATATATAACTTCTAATGACTTGATTTTCATATGTGTGGATTATAAATATGTAGATTACACAGATTATACTAAAACACATTGCACGGACTCCCAAATGCTTCTGATACCAGCCTACAGGTGAGGACTCTTGAGTAAACTTCAGTACTATGAATGAGGGCAAATCTAAAAGAAATATGATAAGAAATTGTACAAGGGTTAGTATCCAAAACCTATAAAGAACTTGTCAAACTCAACACCAAAGAAACAAATAATCCAGTGAAGAAATGGGTAAAAGACATGAATAGACACTTCTAAAGAAGACATCCAGATAACATGAAAAAATGCTCAACATCACCCATCATCAGAGAAGTACAAATCAAAACCACAATGAGACACCACCTCATACCCGCCAGAATGGCTAAAATTAACAACTCTGGAAACAACAGATGTTGGTGAGGATGCAGAGAAAGGGGAACCCTTTTGCACGGCTGGTGGGAATGCAAACTGGTTCAGCCCCTATGGAGAACAGTATGGAGGTTCCTCAAAAACATTAAAAATAGAGCTACCCTATGACGCAACAATTGCACTTCTAGGTATTCATCCAAAGAATACAAAAGTGCTAATTCAAAGAGGCCCATGTACCCCAATGTTTATAGCAGCACTGTCAACAATAGACAAACTATGGAAAGAGTCCAAATGTCCTTCAACTGGTGAATGGAAAATATTGGAATATTGCACAATGGAATACTAGTCTGAGATCAGAAAGAATGAAATCTTGCCATTTGCAACAATGCGGGTGGAACTAGAATGTATTATGTTAAATGAAATAAGTTAGAGAGAGATAAATATAGTATGATTTCACCCATATGTGGAATTTAAGAAACACAACAGATGAACATAAGGGAAGGGAAAGAAAAATAAGATAAAAACAGAGAGGGAGGCAAACCATAAAAGCCCCTTCAATACAGAGAACAAACCAAGGGTGGCTGGAGGGGAGGTGTGTGGGGAGATGGGCTAGATGGAGGATGGGCATTAGGAGGGCACTAGTTGAGATGAGCATTGGGTGTTGTACGTATGTGTTAAATGACTAGATTCTATCCCCTGAAATAATTATTATACTATGTGTTCACACACTTGGGTTTAAATAAAATTTAAAAATAAGACAGTAATTTAAAAAAAAGAAAGAAATTATATGAGTCATGCACAATTAATAGGCTCCAGTAGTATTGTTTGGCTTGGTCTGATGCAGATTTTTGAAGGTCTATCTCTCCTTGTCCTGTCCCTGAACCATGGATGGAGAACCCCATGCTGTACACCTTCGCGGCACGTGAGGCTGACTGTGGAAGCCTATCGTCCCATTGCTTCCCGGATGAATGAACTTTGGGTGACCACTGATGTGAGGGGAGTGGCCGCTGGGGATGAAAACGGGAAGAGGCAGCACATACGAAAACAATTCCAGAAGCCCATTTCTAGGCATCATGGTCCTGTGTGCTAAATGTCTCTTTAAGAAAAACAAACAAACACTTAATTAAATTGAATTAGAGTTCTGTAAGATACAAGGTTTGATAAAAGCAAGCATGTTGGCCATCATAATTTAATACCTGGCAGGTTTTTCCTTCAATAAATCATAGACGTGAATTTATTTTAAATATGTATTTTTTCTCTAGCATGCTCACTGAGTCAAAGATATTCTGACTTTTTGAAGAGATATTTTTCTTTCCCTTAGGAAAAGTTATACTCAATGGGATTTTTAAAAAACATTACCATTTGTCTCGGGGAAAGTTAGTTCTCTTCTTCATAGAGAAAAACAAAATAAACAGAACTTTACCTCTTACAGCTCCCTTTGCATTTTGATGTCAAAATATTGTATAGCCTTTTAAAGTGATGTGTCGGATTCCTCCATTAGTACATATGTGGTATTTTTAAAACACTTTTTATATTTGTGCAACAGAGGAAACAGTCGCAAGAAGAATTCTATAAAATAGAAAAAAACAATTCCAAAGCAGAGAATCCCCAGAAGTGGGCCTGGGTGAAGTGTCCAGATGAGGGGTCCCCCAGATAAAGCTGCCTCCTTTCATTGCAAATGAGCTTATTCCTTCCACTCATCGGTGGGGGTTCTGTAGTGAGCTGGTAAGACCCAATCTGAAATAGCATGCCTTTGGCCAAAATATGTGGGACTTTTTTCCACAAATAATCAGATGGAGAAACCCAGTTGGGAAAAAGAACAATCTTCTTAAAACATAAACATTAGGGAGAACATGAAGAAAGCTGAAAGAAAAATAAATGCCTTTTAGAACACCAATTTCTAAAAGGAAGCAATGAGTCTTCGGCTAAAGCCACCTCTGACATTCGTAAAGCTGCTGTTTAGAATTCAATTGTTTCTTTGTGAGGTCTTAAACATTAGTGGTTTTGTCTTTCAATATTCTGGAGTTGTTTGATCAGAATCACTGAAAATGTACTTCTGTGAACTCCTGTCAAGTGTCTGAATGACAGTGTGAAAGAATGTTTAGGGATGGGAAAAATCAGTACATATGGGATTGAGTGACAACTTCTTAAGGAAAACCTAAAAAAAGGGGGTTTCTAGCCAAAATGTTTAATTACCGCCTAATCAAGACAGGCCAAGCCATCTGTTGGCTGGGATCTTGTCCCCACCTTTGGGGAGTGCCTGGTGATTGGTCCGCCATGTGTGAGAGAGCCATCTCCAACTGACATCTGTCATCTGTCAACCCCCCAACTGTAATGATGAGCAAAGTTGCTCTCAGCTGTCAATGGGCCATATGGAAGGATGAGTAACGAACAGATTGTAACCACATCACAGACTCCGAGTGTTTAAACAGGCGAACCAACATGCCACTCCCTAGCCACTTCCACCTACATTGGAGCCCTGCAAGAGAAGGTGAAGGAAGAGGGGTCATGGCTATATGTTAGATGCCATCTTGTCTTTACTTTTTACTGGAAAGTGGAATAGAATGAATTAGTAAATGATCTCATAAATCGATTGATCAATCAATCAACTAATCAATCAATGTATATTTGTTAGGGTGGACCTATAGTAAATCTATACACAGTAATCTGCTAATGTCACAGGCAGTAGCCTCAGGGGTACTGTCAGTAGAAAAAAGTCTACTGATCAGCTTGAAAACTAGGGCACAAACATCCACGAACAAGGCTTTAATACCATCTCATCCTGTTTTGGGGAGCCTCATGTAGACAAGGAAATCACTGAGGGAGAATACTTTGGTCTAAATATATATAAAGTGCACTTGAATACTTGACAAATAAGGCTACGATCATAATGTCATGTTCACACATTAGACTCTCCCAGCAGCCTTGTACAATATAGGTATTCTCTGTTATTCTAAGATTTACTCATGAGGATTTATTATGGCGAGTTACTTAACTTAAAGAGTTATCTTAAAGCCTTTAAACTGTGGAATGCATTCATATCACCTAAAGTAAATTAAAATTTGCTATCGAACTCAAGACAGTAGTCATTTCTAGAGCCAAAGTCAAGAGTAAGTGGGTGGCAGCATCTTTTTATAACTGAGGAATCAATTTGCAATCCCAAATTTTTCAACTCCATTTCATTGTGGACACTAATGAATTTGGTTCTGTGGTTCTCATTCCCGGCTACATGAGGAATTCAATTAGACCAATTGAATAAACAGTGTAGGGAGTGGGAGCCACATATGAATGTAATTTTAAAATGTTATCTATCATTCCAATGTACAGTTGAGAGGCATTATTTGTAAGTTCGGTTCAACTGAATTTGGACTAAACCTGATGAAGCCTGGTGGGCATATGAGACCCAGACCCACCTCAAGCTAACCAAAAGCTGAAACAAATTGCCTTTATCGTGCATCCAGTAGGCAGTGTGTCCGCAGCGAACCAGGGACCTCAGGGTTCAACAAGGTCCAGCCATTTTCCAGCAGTCCTGTGTGTATCCATTTCCTGCAAATTGTTTTCTGCATGAATACCCTGCTGACACTCCAGGTCTCTGTGAGCCAAAGCTGGCCTCTGAATCCCCTCCTGTCTTTACATTCCTCTGCTGTACAGAACAGATCCCCTAGGATCACAAAAACGTCACCTGCCCAGACTTGACCAGCCTCAGAGCAAATATGAGGTATTATTATTACTATTTTGGAGACAGGGGGAAAAAATCAAGCTTGAAGAGGTCAAATAATTTGGTCGCTTAATTGCCATGCTAGATCTTGTCTCAGGCCTATCTGACTCCAAAGCTCACATTTGCCTGTTTTAAGCACAAACATTGATCTATGACCCCCCCCCCCAACCTCCCCTTTCAAATCTGGATCTAACATCTCGAGAGAGGAGCTAGTTCTGAACCCCTGGCCCAGTCAGCTCCAGCCAGTTCTGTTAGCTTCCTCCTTCCCACAGGAGGACGTTTCTGGATCGGGTCCCATCCCCAGGTGAATGACGATAGGGCCACATCGACACACCATCTTCTCTTCTCATTTACCACTGACCAACTTCCACCTCTTGGATTTTCCTTTTCGTGATTGTGATATTCCGTGTGTGTAAGTCAGTCTATGTTTAAATGTTTTATGTTTGGTCAATAAAATAAAAATGGAATGTCTTTTCCTTTACCTTTGGAGCAAGACTTTTTTCTATTTAATCTTGATGGATTTCATTAAAACCTTTGAGATTTGTGTTTCTTAAGATGAAAGGAAAATAATTTTGAATTAAGCATTAATGATGATATTAATTAAATTTATTCAGAAGTAATGAAACTCTTCATTCAAAGTAGACAGGGTAATTTGATTTATTGAATTTTTAAAAAGTAAAAGAAATACACAGCATAAGAGGATGAAAATCTACTTCATCTCTTATTAGTTCTAAGCTTTTTCTGGAATTGGCTTACAATGTTATAAATAAAGCTGTTAAAGGTATTTGTTTCGGATTTTTATTTTTTTTAATTTTTAATTTTCTTAAGAGAGAGAGTGAGTGGGGAAGGGGCAGAAGGAGAGAGAGAGAGAGAGAAAGAAAAAGAGAAAGAGAATCTTAAGCATGGAGCCGACACGGGGCTCCATTTCACAACCATGAGATTTTGACTAGAGCTGAAATCAAGAGTTGCCTGCTTAACCACAGGAGCCACCCAGGTGCTCTGCTTAAGATGAGATATTATGTTTTTGTTTTAAAAATAATATGTACTTCTGCTATAAAACATGGAAAATTAGAGAAAAAAGTACTTATGGGAAAACAAGTGTTAATATTTTAGTCAAAGTGTTGTACTTTATTTTACTCAGATTTATTGGAAAAAAGAAAACTGAAGAAGTTGTTAGACATAAATAAAAAATTCTTCTCAACAACATGTATAAATGCTTGGGGTACCCAGGTGGCTCAATCAGTTAAGCATCCGACTTCAGCTGAGGTCATGATCTCTTGGTTCTTGAGTTCAGGCCCTGTAACAGCCTCTCTGTGCAGAGCCTACTTGGGATTCTCTCTCTCTCTGCCCATCCCTCCCCCACCCATGCATGCACAAATACATGTGTACTCTCTCTCTCAAAGTAAATACATAAATAAATTTTTAAATATATGTATAAGTTTGCAAAGGTTCAAATAAAGTGTACAACTTTTCAAAAACTTCACAAAGTTGGCCATTATCCAAAAAGTGACAAATCACTCTCCAGAAAAGAAAACGGTGCCAAAGTAATTATGGCTTGTGGCTATCATAAATCTACAGTGATTATACCTGAACTGATAATATCAGTCAGTGTTTTCTCTTCCTAGGAATTGCCTGAATATTGTTTGTTTGACTTCGTTATTTCAAAAGGCACTACTCTTTAAACTCCATCAATTGTGAAAAACTTATGTCAGAGTTTAATTTGGGGGACCATGATTTATTTTCATTCAGTTTTCATAAAATTTTTTAACCTCACTTTATAACTACCTTTTTTACTTGACAGAAAAGATAATCACTCATTTTGGATGACACTATTTTCTTCTTGAAGACATTTTCAAGCAATTCTCAGACTTCATGTTCTAATTTGGAATGATTATTTCTTTACCAGCCATAAAGAAGTCATTCTGAGATTTATCTGTTATTCCAAGTCATAAGTTAGTTCCACCTTCCTTGAGACTCATATCCTCTTCTCCTTCGTATTTCTTTTTGAATTTCTTTCTTGGATTTATCTTTTATTGTTTATAGTAAAAAAAATGTGTATGACCAAATAAACTTTCTGTGTCTCTTTATGTTGGAAAGCACCTAATTTTGCCCTCAAGCTTGAATGCTAATGTGGTTTCCTTCATTATGGTGGTTGCTTCGTTGTTGTCAAACATTAGATTTTGCTAATGAGAAGCCCAGTTTTTAATACTTGCAATTTTTTTAAAATAAGGTTTAGAATTTTTCTCTAACTGTGGACTTCTTTTTTAAAAAAAATTTTAATGTTTTATTTATATCTGAGAGAGAGAGAGAGAGAGAGAGAGAGAGAGAGAGAGAGATCAGGGGAAGATCAAAGAGAGAGGGAGATACAGAATCTGAAGCAGGCTCCAGGCTCTGAGCTGTCAGCACAGAGCCCGACGTGGGGCTCGAGCCCACAAACCATGTGATCGTGACCTGAGCTGAAGTCAGTCGCTCAACCAACTAAGCCACCCAGGCCCCTCTATCTATGGACTCCTGAAATGCCTACTGAGCTATGTCTACATGTGAGTTGTTTTCCTACTTTTCAGAAATTCTTCAGAATGTTAGCTTGCTACTAATCCCCTTTTCTCTGTCGGTTCCATTTTTGTTATTATTAAAGTAATGTGGTCAGTGTCCCATCTTGAACTAACATTCCGTATTTTCTCTCTCATCTGGCATTAACGGCTCTAGGAAACACAAATATGGATAGGACGAATCTTGTCACCCACAAGGAAATAAAACATGCAAAAAAATAATTCCAATACAAAGTGTGTCAGGGCACTTATCATCAAGTGTCTTCTATTGCAGTTCTTAAGTTGACAGGATGTCAGATGCAGGGAAAAGCTCTCGTTGCAATAATCAAGACAGGCTGCATAAAGAAAAATAACAGTTGAGTAGAATGGGTAGGAATTGAAATGGTAGAAAAGAATGGCCACAAAGTGAGGAAGAGAAATAGGTTGATGGGGATGAGTGATAGAATAGGAACAGTGCAGAACGTATTCTTGGAGTCGAATGGAAACACTTGTGTAAGAAATGGGTGGGACATATAACTTGGAAAGAGATTTTCATTTACTTCTGAAATGCCTGAGTGCATATGATGAAGCGGTCAACAATCCCCACTGACAGGCATTAGGTTAGATGTGCTTTCAGCACAAAGCCTCTGGAGAATTCATGAAGCAAATGAAATGTAATTAATATGTCCACATCTACAAGGTGACACTCACTTGTGTAGACAGATGATAGATAGATAGATAGATAGATAGATAGATAGATACAATGTGTTAACTATATATAAAATTAAATATATAAAAAATATGGCCTGGGACATAAAAAGAGCGGTGTTCTTCCTGAAGTGGGTCATGAGCTGGGGTTAGGTGGTAGAGTATTACTCTTCATTGTGAGGACACAGCCATTGGATCTGAATCAGTAAGAAACTGGATGCTTTTGAAAGCTTTTATCCTGGGAAAGATGATACAAAAATGTGTTTTATAAACCTTTATCTGATAATGGTTTATGGGACATAACCAGGAAGAAAAAAATATAAAAACCACCAAGCTGATGAGGAAGCTCTTACAGAAGTCCATTTGAATAACGCAAGCGCAAATGAAAAAGAAAGCCAGAGGCAAATTCAAAGGTTAGGTCAGCAGAAGGTAGGTAGACATAGACATTCCAGAGAAGGTAGCAGGGTTTGGGGGAAGGAACACAGAATGAGTGCGGTCATCAGAAAAGGGGATTTTATTCTTAGTAACTGGAGATAATTATGGGTATTCTAAAAAAATAGAAAACCAAAAATACATCACGATGAGAAAGAAAACACAAAGGCTCTGTCCATGGCAGACCTAAGTCAAGTCCTATTTCTGCCTCTGTCATAGAGCCTTTGATGAGTGTCTATAGTTCTCTGGGCTCCATTTTCTTCATCTTTAAAGTGTATTGAGGAAGATATATATACCTATATGTATATTTAACCTTCAGGTTAAAATTCTATAATTTTTACTGGGTTTGCACAGTATTTGTAGTGTTACTTCTTTAGTACCTTTATCCCATATATTCATGAGAAACACATACACTCTAACTTCTATGGGTAAGGGTGCAAACCTCCTACCTGCACATCTTACCTTATGAAGGTTATTTTTTAAGCATCCCTTGTATTTCCCTTCAAATTCCAGAGCAGGAGATCAAGTAGAAGAATTTTAATGTGGATTTCAGTTTTATATATAAATCATCCTGTCATTTTGGCACTGCAGCTGAGTTTCCTCATATTAGCTGGAGAAGATCATGAATAAATTTGCAGCATGTTGCACAGGGAATTATGCGTACATGAAATAATTCTTATTGGCAATTGCTTTTACAATTCACCGCACAGAAAATTTAACATGAGGGCATGGAATCCCATTTCTCATATTAGAGTGAAAACTGAGAGCCATACACAGAGATGTGGAAGAGCCACCACTATGTCCACCCACCTGTCTTCTCTGCGAACCTTTTCAGTTGACCCAATTCAACACCAGAAGAGCACCTCCCTGCTGGCCACGATCTTCCAGGGATGGCCCTTGGTGATCACAGAAGATGTGATCCTTTCATCTGGGAATCAAGATCTGCCACACCGACTCTAATTCATTCCTGAGCCTACACGGGAATGTTCTGGTGCATGAATGAAGAGCAGAGGATGCGTGTGCTGACCTCTGTCCCATGCCCACAGATGTCATCGTCACTGGACTCTGGTGTTTCTCCACAGTGAGTAGTGACACAGGCTCTTGAGTCTTCTCAGCATTGAGTTTGTGTTCCAGGCAGTGGCTACCAAATGGCCAGGGATGCCAGCCAAAGAACTCTGCTGCTCTTGCTGTAGTGTCCCCTTAGTTTCTGTCCTTGTGGCTAAGACCCCAACCTTCCGTCTCCATCTCAGGTCTAACCCAGGCTCTGAAGCCCACCTTTCCAGTAAGGAAAAAAGTCTGATGAACCTTAAGTCAGAAATGTAGAAGCTCAGAAACAAGTTAGCCTCTTTATTGGTGCTATAAGATACTGACTTTATACCTCAGTTCTATTCACTGGGCTTTGACTTATTCCTTGAGATCCATTGTCTACAGTGTCCGATCTGAATTTATCTTGGTGACTCGCTGAGGATACATCATTTCTTCAGGACTTTGTTGCTTCCTAATTCTTAATAGTTGCTCTAGAAGGCCAGAGTCCTTTCCCTGATGCCAACTGCTTGCCTTACCTATTTCCTGGAAACTTAAATAGGTTTTGGAGCTCTCCACTTCTGCTGGGACACACACTTCTGGCCACTCTTAGACCTGAGCATTACCTGCTGACATTCCA
This sequence comes from Proteles cristata cristata, assembly GCA_017311185.1. Lineage (NCBI taxonomy): Eukaryota > Metazoa > Chordata > Mammalia > Carnivora > Hyaenidae > Proteles > Proteles cristata. The sequence goes on along the minus strand of JAESUZ010000278.1, from coordinate 112,629 downwards.
CCTGCCAGTTCAAGTCCCTTGGTGAAAATAGAATGAACTTAACTCTTGGGATGCATTTCTGACTTGATAACATTTTCTCTCTTCCCATAGATTGCATCACACTGTACCTCGTTGAGTCCAGTTTCAACTTCATCTTAAATAAATTGATCTCTGAATGTGTTTGATGGTTTTTTTTTCCTCCTCTTCAGGTTTCCTCACAACATTCTCCCAACCCTGAATATTCTTCTATGTCCCTCACATATATTTCCTTACCTTACTCAGCCCAGAGCTACCTTAGATCCTCTCACGTTCCCAGAAAGTTACTACTTTGAGCCAATACCAGGATTAGTTTTTTTTTTTTTTTTTTAACGTTTTTATTTATTTCAAGGAGAGAGAGAGAGAGAGACAGCATGAGCAGGGAGGGTCAGAGAGAGAGGGAGTCACAGACTGAAACAGGCTCCAGGCTCTGAGCTGGCAGTCAGCACAGAGCCCGACGCGAGGCTCGAACCCACGAACCACGAGATCATGACCTAAGCGAAAGTCGGACGCTTAACCGACTAAGCCACCCAGGCGCCCCGAAGGATTAGTTTTATAGTTTAATAATTCTTGACACTCTGTCTCACAGAATATAAAGTTCCCAACTGTTGGAGGGAAGACGAAGTTGTTCAAGTACCAACCTGGTGTGATGTATGAACTTCCTCCACAAACTCCAATCACGTGTATACCCAGGCCTTATTTGAACACACCAGTGACAGGAAGCTTACCACCCCTTCCATATTTATAAGTATTGAACCAGCAAGAATGTCCTCCTCAGTTACCTGAATTTACTCTCTTGGCTCTAACTGTACTCAAGGTGGAAACAACACCCCACCACAAAATGATGGTCCCTCATGTGTTTAAGACAAACTTTTATGTGCTCCTAAGTCTCTTGGTTTAAAATGCTGAAACATCAGTTATTTGTGATATTATATACTTTGTGATTTTCTCATAATTCTGGACCTGACTTATATTACCGTTTTTGGTCTTCAGATAGACTCACTGGAGATAAGTTCCATTCTTCACTGCATTCTCCTTAGTGATCATCTTCTTTGCTTGGAACAAAGATATGTATTGTACAGTTGTTGATTAAAACTGAATTTTTACTGAGGATTTATAAATCATAGGCTAGTAATATGTATGAGTGTGTGTGGTAGAAGAGACCGTATGTTAAGGCATCAAACAAGTCTCAATGAATTAAAAAGGTTGAAATGATACAAATTATGCTCTCCAAACATAATAAAATGAAATTAGAAATTAGCAATAAAAGAAAATCAGAAAAACTTGCACACATTTAAAAATTAAATGACATCCTCTTAAATAACCAGCAGGGGTGAAAGAAATTAGAAATTGTTTTGAGGCAAATTAAAACAAAAATATAACATACCAAAACTTATAGAATGTAGCATTAAGGAGAGTTTAGAAGGAAATTTATAGATATAAGTGCTTTTTTATCAAAAGTAAAATAGATCAAAAATAAAAAACCTAACCATTTACTGGAAAATAGAAGCAAAATATACACCCAGTGAGCAGAGGGAAGGAATTACAAAATATTAGGGTAGAAATAAATGAAATACAAAATTAAAAAATTAATAAGGAAAATCAACAAAACTAAAAGTTGGGTTTTTGTTTTTTGGATTTTGAGAGAGAGAGAGAGAGAGAAAATGTGATCAAGGGGTGGGGGGCAGAGGGCGAGAGAGAATCGTAAGCAGGCTCTAAGCCCAGTGCAGAACCTGAAGCAGAGTTAGATCTCATGACCATGATCACGACCTGAGCTGAAATCAAGAGTCAGATACCCAACCAACTGAGCCACCTAGACACCCCCATAAAAGCTGGGTTTTTTTAAGGCCACTAAAATGTATAACCATTAGCCCAACTGTCAAGAAAAGAGAGAAAAGACTCAAATTACTAAATCCAGGAAGGAGAGGGAATTGATACTGGTCTTACGGAAACAATGAGAATTATAAGGGGATAGTATAAACAATCACATATAAAAAATTTGATAACCTAGATAAATTGGATAAATTCTGAGAGACATGAACCAACAAAATTAACTCAAAAATAAATAAAGAATCTGAATAGAACAATGACAAAAGATTAAATAAGCACTCAAAAAACATCCCACAAAGAAAACCTCAGGTTCAGATGTCTTCACTGTTGCATTGTTCCAAATATTTAAAGACAATTTAACACCAGGTCTCAGCAAACTTTTCCAAAAGATAGGAGAGGACTGAAAAATTCTTAACTTATTCTGGGAAGCCAGTATTACTCTTATAAAAAACCGAAGATATCACAGAAATGAAAACTGCAGATATTTTAATAGTTTATTGTCAAGTTGGTTTCCATATAACACCCATTGCTCATCCCTACAAGTGCCCTCCTCCATGCCTGTCACCCCCCTTCCCCTCTCCCCCTCCCCCATCAGTCCTCAGTTCGTTCTCAGCATTCAAGAGTCTCTCATGGTTTCCCTCTCTCCCTCTCCCCCCCATTTCCTCCCTTCTTCTCCACCATGGTCCTCCGTTAAGTTCCTCCTAATCCTCCTATACGTGCAAACATATGATATATGTCCTTCTCTGCCTGACTTATTTCTCTCAGCATAACACCCTCCAGGTCCATCCATGTTGCTACACATGGCCAGATTTCATTGTTTCTCATTGCCATGGAGTATTCCATGGTATAGATAAAACACATCTTCTTGATCCATTCATCTGTTGATGGACACTTAGTCTCTTTCCATGTTTTAGCTATTGTGGAGAGTGCTGCTATGAACATTGGGGTACATGTGCCCCTATGCATCAGCACCCCTGTATCCCTTGGGTAAATTCTTAGCAGTGCTATTGCTGGGTCATAGGGGAGTTCTATTGTTAATTTTTTGAGGAACCTCCCACCCCACACTGTTTTCCAGAGGGGCTGCACCAGTTTACATTCCCACCAACAGTGTAGGAGGGTGCCCGTTTCTCCACATCCTCGCCAGCATCTAGAGTCCTCTGTTTTGTTCATTTTAGCCACTCTGACTGGCGTGAGGTGGTATCTCAGTGTGGTGTTGATTTGTATTTCCCTGAGGTGGAGGGATGCTGAGCATCGTTTCATGTGTCTGTTGGCCATCTGGATGTCCTCTTTGGAGAAGTGTCTGTTCATATCTTCTGCCCACTTCTTCACTGGATTGTTTGTTTTTTGGGTGTGGAGTTTGGTGAGTTCCTTATAGATTTTGGATACTAGCCCTTTATCTGATATGTCATTTACAACTATCTTTTCCCATTCCATCGGTTGCCTATCAGGAAAACCGCAATTAATATCCTTTATGGATATAAATATTAAAATCCTTAACAAACTACTAAAAAATGGAATCTAGTAACATGTGAAAATCAGTATATACCAGGAGTAAGTGGAATCTACTCCAGGAATGCAAGGTTAGTTTAATGTACAAAAGTCATTAGGGATGCCTGGCTGGCTCAGTGGGTTAAGCACCTGACTCTTGGTTTGGGCTCGAGTCATGATCCCAAGGGCATGGGATTGAACTCCATGTTAGGATCTGCATTGACAGCATGGAGCCTGCTTGGGATTTCTCTATCCCCCTCCCTCGGTCCCTCCCCTGCTTGTGCTCTCTTATTCTCTCTCAAAATAAATCAATAAACATTTAAAAATATATACAAAAATCATTCCGTATAATACATCATATTTATAGAATAAAGAACAATAACCACATGATCATCTCAGTCAATGAAGAAAAAATATTTGACATAATCCAACATTCTTTAATGACAAAAAAAATTCACCAACTAGGAATAGAAAAGAACTGCAACTTGATAAATCAAATCTATGAAATCCCAACAGCTAATATCATACTTACTGGTAAAAGCCTGCAATATTTCCTATTTCCATAAGACAAAGATAACCACTCTTACTACTTCTGTTTAACATCAACTGGAGGTTCTAGCTGGGGAAATTAGGCAATAAAGAGAAATAAATGATTTCTAAATTGCCAAGGAGAAAATAAAACAATCTCTATTTTCAGATGACATAATCTTAGATGTAGGGAATTCTAAGTAATCCACATAAGAAACTATTAGAGACAATAAAAAAGATCATCAGCAGGGCAGAATACAAGACTAGTATATAAAAATCCATTGTGTTTGTATACACTGGAAATGAACTATCCAAAAATGGAATTAAGAAATCAATTCCATTCACTGTCAACTGCATCAAAGACTAAAACGTTGAAATTAATTTCACAAAGGAATTGTACATTGTACAGTGTCACTTATACACTGAAAACCATAAAGCATCATTGAAAGAAATTGAAGACTGGAAGACAGTATTGTTAAATTAACAATACTCTCTGAAGCGCCTGCGTGGCTCATTCAGGTAAGCATCCGACGTCGACTCAGGTCATGATATCACAGGTCGTGGGTTCGAGCCCCACGTCAGGCTCTGTGCTGACAGCTCAGAGCCTGGAGCCTTCTTTGGATTCTGTGTGTCCCTCTCTCTCTGACCTCCCTGCTCACACTCTGTCTCTCTCTCAAAATTAAATAAACATTACAAAAAAAATAAAGAAAAAGAGATAATAATGCTCTCCATGTTGATTTGTAGATTCAACAAAACACTATTAAAATCCCAGCTGCCATTTTTGCAGAAACTGACAAAATGATTCTAAACTTCATATGGAAATGCAAAGGACTCAGAATATCAAACAATCTTGGGGGGAGGAGGAGGAAGCCAGAAGACTTTCCCTTCCCAATTTCAAAAATTTCAACAAAGTTACAGTAAGTATCACGGCATGGTGCTGACTCACGGATAAGCTTGCCAATCAATGAAATATAATTGAGAGACCAAAAGTCAGCTTAAAGATTATGATTAATTGATTTTTGATGATTTTTGATTTTCAGAAAGTTTAATGAGAAAAGAAAAGCCTTTTCCATAAATGGTGCTGGAACAATGAGATTAAAGTTAGACCCTACCTCCTGTCATAGAGTGCAAAGTGGAGTAAAGATCTAAATGTAACAGATAAAAACATAAAGCTAGTAAAATAAAACAGAAATAAATCTCTGTATCCTTGGATGAGCCAATGGTTCTTTTAAACATAGCACCAAGGCACAAACAAAGACAAAACAGACAATTAGGACTATACCAAAATTAAAATATTTGTGCTTCAAGGGGCAGCATCAAGGAAATCAAAAGAAACCTCCAGAAGGGGAGAAAGTACTTGCATGTATCTCATAAGGATCCAACCTCCAAAACAAGCATAATTCTTGCAACTCAACAATACAGAGGCACTACAATTACAAAATGATCAAAGTATTTGAATAAATATTTCAAGAAAGGTATACAAATGGCCAATAAGCACATGAAAAGACTCAAATTCTTAGTCTTTAGGGACATGCAAACCAAAAGCACAGTGAGATATCCCATCAACCCACTAGGATGGTCATAATCTAAAGATGGACAGTACCAAGTATGAGTGAGGATGTGGAGAAACTGAATCTCACTACACTGCCTGGAGAAGTTTGAAAAGGTACATCCACTTGGAAAATGTTTTGGTGGTTAACCAGAGGGTTATTATGTAACCCAAGAATTCTACTTCTACATATATGCCGAGAGAATTAAAAAATACATCCTCATAAAAATATGTTTATGAACGTTCATAGCAGCATTATTCAAAATATTCAGAAAGGAGAGGCAACCAAAGTTTCATGAAACGGTCAGTGAATATGCAAAATGCGGAATAGTCCATGCAATGGAATATTATTCAGTCAAAAGGAATGAAGTACAGATCTGCTACAGCATAGATGAACCTTGGAAATATCATACTAAGTGAAAGAAGCCAGACACAAAATCCCACATGATTCCATTTGTACGAACTTTCCAGAAGAGGCACATTTATAAACAGAATGTACATCAATGGCAGTGCAGACTGAGGGTCTGTGAGGAAACAGGAAGGGACCACTAATGGGTAGAGTTTCTTCTGGGGGTGACGAGAAGGTTCTCAAACTGATTGTTGTAATTGTTGTGTTGCTCTGAATATACTACAAATCACTGGATGAGTTGTATGGTGTGGGATTTGTATCTCATCAAAGCCGTCACATTAAAAATATAAACAGTTGGGCTTGGAAGGCTGAGCAAAAAATATTCACTTAGCAAATTGATTCCTGTCATTTGTTTATTGAACAACTACTTATAAGTGCTTAATCTGTTTCTGGAATGATTCTAGAAGCTCTGGATACAGGGATGAGCACCTGCATGTATATGGCCTGTGAACAGGACGAAATGTGTGACCTATCTGACAGCCTGATCTATGTCTTCCAGAGTCCCTGTTGAGACATGCAGTCACACAGAAATGCAGACAAATGGTCCATAAAATGATAAAGTGTGGGTGAGAGAGCATAGGTGAGTCAAGGCGGAACTTCTAGTAACTGTACTTCTCTTGAGTGAAGACGGGCTAAGAAGCACATCACTGATAAACAACGAGTGTTTTAGCTTTTGAACAAAATGGAACACATAATCTGGATAAACTACTTGGTTTTTCTATCAACTGACTCCAATACGTGAGGCTGTTTGTATCTGTTTTATTTGACTAATAGTGATTTCTAGCATGAGCTTTTTTAATTCCCAGGCATCAATCAGCATTTCCTGTTACCTCATTTGATCCGGTGGTAGGTAGCATTCCCTGCAATTTGCAGAAAAGTTCAGTGGGCGGATACTTTAAATTGTGATGTCAGGATTGAGGCCACGTTCCTCAGATTTAAAGATCCTGTCTTTCTGTCACTCAGCTTCCCCCCTATGCATAGCGTCTCCGTCCAAATGGATGTCTGCTTGGTAAAATTTCTCACAGAAGCACACAGTGAGGCCTTTTATGCACTCTGTGAGAACTATCTGGAAGCACAAAGCATCACGTTGCTACAGCAATTCCCCCTGAGAAAGTCCTCTGCTTAGTGACGACATTATTGCCCAATTACATGAGCCTTGAGTGACACCTTCGGCCTCTCCCAAGAGTCAAGCGGCCACAGTTGGGCCAGACTAGAGGGAACCTCTGTGAACAGTCGCACAGAAGCTGAGACACTCACCTCCCTTATTTAGGAAGAAATCAATTAGTTAAATTCTCTCAAAAATAAGAACTACTTATTATTTGGGGAAGTGAATTAGAATCGAATCATTATAATTCGTGGTTCAGTGAGCTCCAAGCCTCTCATTAGAATCACGGAAATTTTCCCATTTAAAAATTCTGGGTAGTCTTCTCTTTCTTCCCGGATGGTGAATGAACTGAAGATGAAAAGCTTCAGCATATATTTTGATGGCATTCATATCGAGAAGTGGAAAGATTCACGCAGGAACCTCCAGTCCCTCCAAATGTCAGCATGAAGTATCACGAAGAAACAAGACGCTGTTCTTTTGCCAACACGGAGCATGGGTTGCATCCAGCCTGAGTCCCTGCTCTGCTGTGTTAATGAAACGTGTTCTAAAGTTTATGCCGAATTTATGTGGTTTGGCACCTTTTCAGATTTTCTCTCCCATTTTTGGCTCCCAGTTTAAAAAATAAAGGAATATTTTTGACCATCAATCCTTTAAAATGTACGTCTGTATTTGATTCATAACCCCATCCTGACATTGCAATGCGCTGGGTATTCAGATGACTAACTAGGTTGCGAAACTATTTATATCGGCATTATATCATTTATACAAATTTGATTTTAATTCAGCACTGGTTAATGGGCCATAAAAATAAAGGGTGAGCACAAGGAAAGGAATATGGTTTATGGGCTGAAAGAATGCCTGGGGACTGTGGTTCCTTGATAAGTTAATAATAGCAAAACATTAACTTCCCCCAAGGCCTTTGTCATCTGTGAATGGGAGATTGTGCGATAGCCGTTTGTAAAATAATAACTTTAAATATATACTCTGAAAGAAAGAAAATATAAAATGCAGGGAAATTGGGTGATTTCCTGCCTGAACAATGAAGCTGAAAGTTCAGGTGTGCATCTAACACGCTGGGGGAGAACACTCTGCTTTCCTGAGTCTCCTGCTATCGTTCCTCTTCTGCTTCCCTCTAGTAGAAATATCCTGGCTGCAGATGGATTTGGGGTCAGGTGCATTGGCCATGAAATATAAGAAAGGGCAATGAAATCCGTTCCATATTTTAAGAACGGTATAATCACACTTGCAATCAATCTAGTTTAATTTTCTGTTAAACAAGACAAAACAAAACAAAACAAAATAAAACAAAACTCAGCAGTCCACTTTTCCCCAAGGATTATTATGTCTACTATGGCTCTTTGCCATGAGATGCTTAAATGGGATCTACTCAATCTTCTTGCTGAACTGACCTCACAGTTATGGCTGGAGATCAAAATGGTGGGTGGGGTGAGTTCCTCTCCTCTTCCTCCAAAACAGATAAAACTGAGAAAAAATGTGTTCTTTGATTGAGGTGAAAGGGTTTCCCTGAAGGATTTCCCTTTAGAAGAAGAACATTTTAGAAAATGAGTAGAAAAAGAAAATACAAGATGCTATTTTTTTTTGTTTTTTTTGTTTTTTTGGTCTTTGCTGGCAGTATTATTTAAGTGGCATCAGACTGGGACCAGCGAATGTAGTGGCAGAGGGAGACTTCTGGGTGGAGAACATTCTAAAGTCCAGGGATTTGAGGAGGAATTATTAGATGTAGCATCCAACGCCACACTACAAAAGTGGATGAAAAGTGAATCCACACCATCTGATTATGGGTAGAAATTCTCTAAAAAGGGAAAAATAATTTTGTTGAGATAAAATTGTACTTTAAAGAATCTCCCTTGAATGTAAACCTTTTAGGCATTTGCATTTCACAAAAGGTTGATTTTTGTTGATAAGACAGTAGAAATGGCCCCGTGAGGGTCGGGTGTCTCCACTGATTTGGAACAGTGTTCTTCTGGTGCAAATCTAAAAACTGGAAGGGGAGAATGTATTTTGCAAGAAAATGCTTAATGGTGTAGAAGACAGTTTCTACCACCATTACTAAATGGAAGATTTTTGTGATGAAGCTTTCGGTTCATGACTTATTTTTTAGTAGGCTTAAGGAAAAGATTCCAGGAGTGCCTGGCTCAGTGCTCAGGTATGCAACTCTTTTCTCAGGGTCATGGGTTCAAGCCTCGTGCTGGGTGCAGAGATTACTTAAAATTTTTAAAAAAGAAATTTTAGAGCAATTTGCATGCCAGGGTCTTTTACTTTTTTTATCTGCCTGATATTTGGTTGCAATATACCAGGGTTGTAACCTTCGCTTTTTATAAGATCTCTCACCCAGCCCAGCACAAGAAGTTGGGACCCAAAAGAGACAAGGAGGGTAGTTGGTAAAGATGGCAGCTCAGTGCAGGGAGCCTGAGCCCAAGTGGAGTTGGGATGGCATTCACACAAGGAAATGGTCCAGCCCGGGGTAAGTGTTGCAGCTAAAGCAATGGTAGGTGGTGGTCTTGTAGTGGCTGGACAACCAGGTGCCACAGCCTGAGTGATGAAGGAGCAGGGACACCTGGGTGGCTCAGTGTCTGACTCTTGATTTCGGCTTAAGTCATGATCTCAGCGTTCATGAGTTCAAGTCCTGCATCAGGCTCTGTGCTGACAGTATGGAGCCTGCTTGGGATTCTCTCTCTCCCTCTCTCTCTGCTCCTCTCCTGCTTGTACTCTCTAAATAAATAAATAAATAAACATTAATAAATAAATATTAAAAAATATTTTAGGGGCTCCTGGGTGACTCAGTTGATTGAGCATCTGACTTCCTATCAGGTCACGATCAACCAGTTCCTGAGTTCAAGCCCTTTGTTGGGCTCTGTACTGACAGCTCAGAGCCTGAAGCCTGCTTCAGATTCTGTGTCTCCCTATCTCTCTGTCTTTCTGTCACTCATGTTCTGTCTCTCTCTCTCTCAAAAATAAATAAACATTAAAAAATTTAATATATATATATATTTTAAAAAGGTAGGGGCCATAGTAGTAAGACAAGATTGGCTGCTAAAAGGGGACTTGATCATACAAGTTAATAATGTAAAGATTGTACAAGGAAGGTTTCTCACTGCTGGAAAAGAAAAATCACAAGTATGAAAAGAAGGAAAACTAGTAAGAATCCTGTGCCGTTTACATTAGGAACAAGATATCAGAGTGAACTCATCACTTTCAGTATAAATAAATGGATACAGAAATAACTGAGATGTAAATGTACGTATGTTTATAATTCCCCTTTTCCCCTACAGTGAGAAAAGCTCCTCATATATGCCTTAACTTATGTCCATATCTGCTATAGTTCTTACCTCTGTCCAGTAAGCAGACCCAGGATTAACAACAGCACAGAATGGCCAGTAAGACTTGTATCCATACTTTTGCTTCTAACTTTTGCAAGGAAGCAGGACTCCTGTAAAAAACATTTGATTCCAAGACCAGAGCAAAGAGAGTACACAATGACCCTTGAATATCTTATAGCAGATAGTAAAGAAATGCTCTTTAAAAACCCTGTGGGAACATGTTAGAAGCACACAGACATCTTTTTTTTTTTTATTTTTAAAAATGTTTTAATGTTTATTCACTTTTGAGAGAGAGAAAGACAGAGAGAGAGACAGAGCATGAGTGAGGAGAGGTGGGGAGAGAGGGAGACACAGAATCCAAAGCAGGCTCAGGCTCTGAGCTGTCAGCACAGAGCCCGACCCAGGACTTGAAACCACAAACTGTGAGATCATGACCTGAACCAAAGTTGGACACCCAACCGACTGAGATACCCAGGCACCCTGACTTTTTAATTTAAAAAAATTTTTTACTTCAGTTTTTTTTTTTTTTAACACAGAAGTCTTCTTAAAAAGGCTCCCACTGGTCAAATCTGGGAGAGTTTGGGCATTTAAATAAACCATGATAATAACAGACTGTAACCCAATGAATGACAGATTGTAACCCAAAGTATCTATGACTGCCTACTGAGATTATGTATACATGAATAAATTGACAGCTTGACGAGAAATGAGATTTTCATATAATCTCAAGAACTCCATGCTCCCCTCTCCAAGCAAACCAAATAATATCAATTACCAAGGGAAAAAAAATGACATTTTAGAGTGAGGAAGCTCAGCAGAGCCCATCTTAATCCACTGATCAAAATTAACTTAATCAACAATGCACCAAAGTGAAATTGGTTCCGCCAGGGAGGATGTGATGTGAAGATCACAGCATGGCTTCTGAGATATTCCTGACAAATATTTATAACCTGAATTCAATCATGAGGAAACCTCAGGCAAACCGCTGCTGAGGGACATGCTATGAAACAAATGGTCTGTAATCCTCAAAACTTTCAGGATCATGAAAGTCAAGGAATGATTGGAAAGTCTTCCAGGTTCAATGAGTGAAGGGACATAACAACGAAATGCGTGTGTGATCCGAGGCAAAACATCTTGCCGTACAAGAACATTCTGGGGATAACTGGAAAGAACTTGAATAGGTTCAGAAGACAGGATGGTGGTACAGGATGAATGGCGTTTTCCTCATCTGAGGTCTGCATTGTGGTTTCATGGAAAGGCGTCTTTGTTTACAGGAAATACAGGCTGAAGTGTCAGGAGTAATGGAGCATCTCATTGGCAACATGTTCTCAAACAGCTCAAGGGAGAAGACGTTTCTATACACTGGACTGGCAACTTTTTTATATGAAAAGAATGTGTTGAAATTAAAAAATAAATATTACAGAAACTCTGAGAAGTGAAACTGCCCTTGTAGGGTGTTGTCTCTTCCAGTTCAGCCTGAAGCCTGACGACCGAGGGAATTCAGTTCCAGTGAAAGGAAACCCAAATGCTTTAGAGCTCGACTTAGCATGGCTCTTTGGGTAAAGTGCTACTGCTCTTGAAAAGAATGTTTGGAAGATCGTCCTCCCGTTGGCAGGGACAAGTTGCTGTTTCTCATGATTCCTGATGGTCAGATCTCGGCATCAGCTGTGAATTGCTTTATCTTTCCAGCATTTCCAGTGAGAATTCAGATTGCTGTATGAATTGAACAGTTCAAGAAATCGCCATCTATATATAGATTTGAACACATTTCGCAGTGTTTTATGCACACTTTGGGGTCAGCTCAGCCTGCTTCTGTGAGTGTTGTCACAAAGTGAGCAGTCCCTTTCATGCCTGAAACTCCTATTTTGGGGTGAAAACTTTCTTTGATTCAAAACACTCGGTCTCCAGCATTCCTTCTTTTCATATGGGCTGTTATTCTCCATTGCCCCATGATACCAAGATTATTCTTCACTGCCTTCTGCCCTGCTCTGCATCTCAGAAGACTGACCTCTAAATCACCTGTGCTTCCTGATCCTCTGGCTTCTTATGGGTGACTGGAGGCTCCTCCATGATTTTAGTATTCACAGAGGCTCATTTATTAGTTCTCATACTGAGAGATCCTTTGCTCCAGGCCTCCAATCCTTCTCCAGGCTCCCAAAATACAGTTCCATACCCTTACTTCTTCAAGGCCATGGTGGTAACAACTCTCAATGATAGACAGCTCCTGGGCTGCCCCTCCTCCCCTCAACCCTCCCTTAGCCCTGCCTCCCTTTCTGCAAAGAGTCCCTTTATTAAACTCACTTCTGTTAAACCCTATGAGTGTGCTAGCTGCTTCTCTCAGACCCCCAGCTGAATTTGTATATGCAGCCTGCCTTCGAGTGTCAGCTAACCAAATGTGAAATTTGGAGATCACAAATTGAAGGAACAGGACGGAGAGAGGAAGCTTCTCTACAGTGTTCATGCAATTTGGAGCACAGGATGCCCTCCGGGTGGTAGAATAGGGCTAAGTAAGCAGTGCAAGATCTGTGTGGAATTGTCCCCCTGGGGTAGAAGGAGGTAGGGTGCCAGAAAGAACATATGAAAGCTGAAAAGGAAAGTCATCTGGCTGTGCCAGCATCATTGGTAGAATGAATGTGGAAAGCTGACCCGTAGGTTTATTTTAGCATCAGCTTTGGTAGTAAACATACTTTATAAACATGTGTGTCCACTCACCATACATTGAAATCAGAGAATTGAAAAGATCTTTAAGGATGTGATTGCTGAGAACCGCTCACATTGTGTTGTGAACGCCCTCCCGTTGGGACAAGCAGAGCTGAAGGATGGAACATAACTTCTGACCTCTTTCAAAAGTTTTCATAGTCCTTCTCTTTGCTAAAATAAAAGTATTACATACTAAGAATGACAAGTCTACATAGTTCTGTTTCTAAGCTTATTTTAAAGTCGAATCTACAGATGCTAGCCTTTCTTTGAACTTCCTAGGGACGGATTTGCTGCTTTAGGTCATATTGAAAAGACTGCACTGGTGATTTTGCTTTTAATTCTAGAATTCTAGGTTTTCTTAAAGAAAAAACAATATGAGGGATCCATCATCTACTGAAGTAACCACGTTTTTTGAGTTGGAAATTAAGATGTGGGTCAGAGCATCGAAGAGCAAGGTCATATAAAAATGGTCAGGAAAGTCAACCAGCTGTCAGGAATTCTTCTTGAAACATTTTCAGGAAACCACCCTTAAATTGGGATCAGGTAAAGAAAAATGAAGACACAGGAGTCAGTACTAGTATTTCATACCTTCTATGATACTATGATATTTTAGAATTACTAACACTTAGTGCCAGGATTAATTCATAAACTGTTTAAGTAAACATAGTTTTTGATACAAAATTATCCCACGAGTTGGCTGTAGGAACCTCAAATCTCTGTTTGAGAGGTCACGTGCCCCATAGAGAGCCCGGTTTGCTGGTGGTGGAGCAGGGAGAGGGTGGCCTGGGCTGCCTTGCCCCTGGGGCCCCCCCACGGGAGCAGCTTGGTTATGGTTCAAAGGAGGCACTCAAATTCCCAGAGTACCCATTGCCTCACCTGAGAAAGGGATTTATGATAATCCATCATGTGGCCCTTGTATCAGCTCAGTAATGCACGCAGAGACACATTCTAAACCTGTGTAAAGACAATACCAATTATGTGAGTATTTTTATCATATCACACAATGCACTCGGTGTACCTGATTGGCTGGTTCTGGGGTTTCAGGTTGAGTTGAGAACGCTCACCCAGGAGACAATTCCAGAATTGGGTCTCAATTCCAGTGCTAATTCTTACATCTGAATGTTGTTCCTGAATGTCATCAGCTTCCTCTCTGACATACTTACTAAATCTTTACTGTGGCACATGCCACGGACCCAGAGAACTGGCCCAGGCAAACCTACTTTGCGTGCGATCTAACAAATCTCCGCCTAGAGAAAGGGGTATTCAAAGGTTTGACGATGCCAGTGCTGGTCACAATGGCCCTAAAGATGGTCTCTCACCTGTAGATCTTAATCTAGTTCATGAAATGTCATAAGGAAAAATATTATTAATACCTACATAGCTATATAATGATGGAAGGATTTCAAATTTTCAGAAATTTTAAATATCCTGTACAGCATGGCTGTACAGCATGGCTAATTGTATGTAATCCCTAAAGCATGCTTTTATTCTGTGTCGCAGGTATTCCAAAATAACTTATAAGCATTACAGTACATGCAGCACAGTATGGTAAACACTCCTCAGATATATTTGTCAACATGAAATAGATTTGCCTGTTTTTATGCCTTGATTTTAGATATTAATAAACACCTTGAGACAGGTGGATCTAAGGGCAAGAGCATGTGGAACTTCTGAAATCTGTAGTGGCCTCAAATAATTAAAGAGCAGATGGGACCCTGACGTTCCTGCTCTGTGTTAGTCCCAGTATATTCTGTTCCTTCAACATTTCAATATATGCGGGAGTAACTGTCGACTGCATCAGGCACATAGGGAACACGTGCCTGGTAATTCTAACAAAAAATTGTAAAAGCATGAGCAGGGGAGGGGCAGAGAGAGAGAGAGAGAGAGAGAAAATCCTAAGCAGGTTCTGTGTGGTCAGCGTGTAGACTCTTGAAACTTAGCTGAAATCAAGTCAGACACTTAAAAATAAATAAGTAAATAAATAAATAAATAAATTTAAAAGTGGGGCACCTGGGTGGTTCAGTTGGTTAAGTGTGCAACTTTGGCTCAGGTCATGATCTCATAGTTTGTGGGTTCAAGCCTTGCATCCAGCTCTGTGCTGACAGCTCAGAGCCTGGAGCCTCATTCAGATTCTGTGTCTCGCTTTCTCTCTGCCCCTCCCCTGCTTGAGCTCTGTCTAAGTCTCTCAAAAAAAAAACATTAAAAAAAAGAGTCAGACACTTAACCGACTGAGCCACCCAGGCGCCCCACTAAACATTCTTTTCTAAATACTACCAGAGAATTCGCTAAAAAGAGTTAATTGCATATTTCAGACAAAATTCATAATAGTCTACAGTTTCTGGAAATTCCAGAAGATTTGCAATATTTGCTGTTCTCCAGTAAAAAAAAAAAAGAAGCCAAAAATACCTCTTCATACAATCCATACATTTTTTTAATTATGAAGATTTTCTGAGATTACACAAGTGCATTTAACACATCAGGTGTAATTCTCATGTACATGCTGATTTGAAATTATTTAAATTGATAGGTTTTATCATCGCCATTCTTTGTAGCCCATCATATTTCCCCTGTTTGGGACCTTGACAGTGTGGGACTACGTTCAGAGTCGAAGGCACTAAAATCAAATGGAAATTGCACTTTTATCTCTGGCCGACATTGCATCCAATTTCCCAAAGGTCTGTGCCTTCTTCGTTCTTGTTGCTTCAAACAAAAATCTGTAGTTTTTTCCCAGCCTTTCTCATGAATTTTATTTGTCACAGGCTTGAGCCTTTCCTGACATTGTTCTTACCGGTTTGTTTTATGCCTTCCTCACGTTTCCATTTAATTTTGCGTGTGTATGTCCCACTTACAGAGGATACACACGTTTTGTGTGATTCACCGGAAGTTTAGTCAGAGACGAAGAAAATCAAGTGAACACAACACGAAGCAAAGACTGGTGTGTGATCGGCACATCTGAAGACCAGCACTCACAGCGTTCCAGAACCCGGTTCCTCGTGCTTAGCACTTCCTTCTCCTTCAGAGGCCATCCCTCAGGAGAGTGCTCCTGGGAAAGTTCCTGGCAGTGGCTCCCTCGCTCTGGGACAGGACGGGAAGCCCCTTGTGTCCCTGAACCGCCCCCACTGTGCTGACAGCTGCCAGCTAGGAGCCTGGAGCCTGCTTTGGAGTCTGTGTCTCCCTCTCTCTCTGCCCCTCCCCCGCTCATGCTCTGTCTCCCAAAAATGAATACATGTTAAAAATAAATAAATAAATAAATAAATAAATAAATAAATAAATAAAACCTTTATAAAAAAGTAACTCCCCAACTCCCTATGCTTATCAGAAGAAGCAATAGGAGCTGAGCCTTCATTCATCCGTTGGTTCATTCATTCATTCATTCATTCGTTCATTCAGCTGATATTTACTGAGTGTCTATTACATGTGCCAGGCTCCGTTGTGGGTGCCTTGAATACCTCAGGGAAAAGAAAACAACACCCCTTCCCTCCTGCGGCTTGACAGTGTCGACATTCCAGTGGATCTTGGAGGATGAAAAGCCAGAGAAAAGGAACTTCGGAGGAAAACCCCCAGCACAGGTGAGAGCGGAGAGCCAGGGAACAGTTTTGCAGGAAATGGCTGCGGGTCAGGGGGCCGGGGAGACAGGACTGTCAGTCAGGGAGGCTCCGGCTGCTGTAGGGGCCACCAATGTTCCTACTTTTAATGACAAACATTTGTTGAAACGAAGTAAAGAGGGGGCGCCGGGGGGGCTCAGTTGGTTAAGCATCTGACTTCAGCTCAGGTCATGATCTCACGGTTTGTGGGTTCGAGCCCCACATCGGGCTCTGTGCTGACAGCTCAGAGCCTGGAGCTGCTTCGGATTCTGTCTCCCTCTCTCTCTGCCCCTCCCCTGCTCGTGCTCTCTCTCTCTCTCTCTCAGAAAAAAAAAAAAAAAAAAAAAAGAAGTAAAGAGGTGAGTCCACGCAGGTCACGTTGTCTTTTGAGGAGCACAGTGGCTCTTACAAAAACTACGAGTTTATGGGTCGTGTTTTCACTCATGAATAAATGAATGGAGGAAGGAAGTGAGTGACAGAAGGAGTTAGAACAGAGTCAGATTTGCATTTTCAGGAGGTAATTATCGTGCCAGTGTAGACAGTAGATTTGAATGGGGGAAAACAGCAACAACGAGAAAGGATAAAAAAATCTGGGAGCCGAGGAAGTAGCAGGAGCCCCAGGGCGAGAAGCAGAGCCCTGCGGTGGCCTCAGCCCCAGGGACGGAGGGACCCAGGGCAGGCTCAGTGTGCAGGCTGCCCGCTGCCCGGCAGCTGCGCGGCGGGCTGGCTCCGCGTGGACGGTGGGAGTGAGGTGTGCGGGCACCGTAAACAACGCCTAGGGATGAAAACGGGGGGCCCGCATGACGGGCTGGTCCGTGGCTAATGACAGCGGCACTGAAAACTACGGCTAGCCTTCCTTAAATTTTTTTAAAGTTTTTTATATTTTATTTATTTCTGAGAGAGAAAGAGAGAGAGAGCGTGAGCAGGGGAGGGTCAGAGAGAGAGGGAGACACAGAATCCGAAGCAGGCTCCAAGCTCTGAGCTGGCAGCACAGAGCCCGACGCGGGGCTCGAACCCATGAACTGTGAGATCATGACCTGAGCTGAAGTCGGACGCTTAACTGACGGAGCCCTCCAGGCGCCCCGAGCCGTCCTTAAATTTTATTGGAATGACCATCGCGTCCGTTCTCAGGTTAACGGTATCAAATCACAGGGACGCCTGAGTGGCTCAGTCGGTTAAGCAGCTGACTCAGTTTCAGCCTCGTTCATGATCTCATGGTTTCTTGAGTGGGAGCCTGTCATCAGGCTCTACTGTTGATAGTGCAGAGTCTGCTTGGGATTCTCTGTCTCTCTGTCTCTGTCTCTGACTCTCTTCCCCTCCCCCGCTCATCCTGTCTCTAAATAAATAGATAAACTTTAAAAAAATGATCAAATCATAGCATCCAGGTAACAATTCTGAAAAAACCAAAAAGCATCTTTTTCACCTGTTTGTCCATGAAAGCCTAACCAACAGGAAAATCTGTTGCTGTATCTCTGTCTGTTGAATTCAACACACATGTATACATGTTTTCTTCATGAAGATTTTGAATTTACCATGCTATCTCCCTGGCTGTACCCACCGTCTCCTCTTTCTCTAGATGTCTGCTGTGTTTAAATACTTTAACACAGGGGCCCCTGGGTGGATCAGTCAGTTAAGCGTCCGACTTTGGCTCAGGTCATGATCTCACAGTTCGTGGGTTGGAGCCCCGCGTCGGGCTCTGTGCTGACAGCTCAGAGCGTGGAGCTGCTTCAGATTCTGTGTCTCCCTCTCTCTCTGACCCTCCCCTGCCCATGCTGTCTCTCTCTCTCCCTCTCTCTCTCTCTCTAAGAAATAAATAAAACATTAAGATAAAGAAATACTTTAACACATTTTTTAATGCTTGGTCATATACTGCTTTCTAATTATTTCTTCCTTGCCACTCTACCATCTCCAATACTCCTTTTCTAAACAGCCATGAGAGCAAACTCCTCTTTGTAGGTTAAACGTGGCTTAAGGCAAGGTGGGGCAAAGTTATGAAATTAATGTAATTAAATACGTCATTCAAGCTTTGCAAAGGCAAAGCCTCCCTCTTATGAAAAATTTGTATTTTTTAAATTTGTATTTTTAAATACAAATTTGTATTAAATTTTAATACAAATTTTAAATTTGCATTTTTGGTCCAGTGATTTTTTTTTGAAATGTCTTCACATAAAAATTAACGCGTTAGAAAAGATAGTAAATGTCTTCCCATCTTAGCATTAGAATGATTAAAAGTCACCGATCTGTTCTTTTGGGGGCCATTTAATTTTTTTCATCTCAAAAGTTTTTTTGCAAGTTTGTGAGATTTCATGTTTCTCAGTTTCTATTTCCAATGTGTGGATGTTATTTCTATATTTGTGAAAAATGTGTCTGCATTTTGCACATTTCTAAGATGATTTGCAGGTGTGAAGTTTCTGTTCAGATTTTTAAGTAACTTGGTTTTTAAAACCTTATCTTTACATTGGAACCTCTAAGGTGCTGGAGGCTGATTTAGTTTTCGGAAGATAGGCTTGATTTGTAATGGCTTATTCATTTTCAAAGTAAATTCAGACTGTTTATAAAAGGGCTCCCTAATAAAGTTTTGTTGTTACTGTTCTCATCATGATTTGGGACCTTTAGCAAGATGAAGAGGCTGTAAACCAGGGGGCGCGATAAATTTGAGTAGGAATAAAAGAGGATTGTTTATTTCCCAGCCATTACTGAGATTTCCTGGAAGAGTGATCTTGGAGCAGGCAGGGGTAGGGAAGCATATTTCATCATATTTGCTGCGAGTTGACTTCACACTTGCAACCAGTTGAGTGTTACGCTCATGTGTAGGTTTCATCAGGGGGCCTCAGACAGTGAGAAAACCTTCCCCAGTGGGAGCCTCACAGGTCAAGGCTAGATCATGGACATCAAGCTCGTCAGGCTGAGATATCCACTGCACCAGAGTCGGTCCAATTGACGTCCACTTCACAAAGCCTTCCTTCCCCACTAGCTGCAGCCCACGCTCTTCTCTTGAAATAGAGCCTGCAGTAAAGGCACATGGCCTGAAACGAGAGGGTCACTATTTGGTCAAGAATATTTAGGTAGTTCTGCAAGTCACCTAGAAGTCCAGGCAGACTTCTGTGCAGATTTTGATTTCCTGCCTAGGAGTGTTCTGCTGCCCCAACCGCCCTGGACTGTTGAAGCAGAGGCAGAAGCTAAGACGGCAGGAAGGGGGACTGAGAGCTACATGATACATGTCCATCAGGTCAGCCTCAGCCATGATGACTTATGACATTGACCTTTCTGATCTCTGCTTCCTCATTCTGAATCCGGCCAGGCACTACGGTTCAGGAAGGAGGTCAGGACCAAAAAGCACTGGCAAACGTCCACCATCTATTTACAAGAAGTCAAAAAAGTCACTTGGTGAACTCCATCTTTATTGGGTCTTCTTTGTGCTCATGTAGATTCTCTTATTGGACAGTGAGCTCCTTGACATATCTCCTGGCTCAGTTCTAAGCATCCAGACCATCTGCAGGTTGCTTCACATGTAGAATGATGAAATCATCGAACCTCAGAGAGGTTCCCAAGCTGTTAATCACCAGCCAGATTCTTGGCATTTTACTACATTTCTGCCCAGTGTGCACTGCGGTGGTTGATATTCTGATATTCCATGTTAACTTGGCTTGACTATAGTACCTATGGTGCCCATTTTTGGTCAAACAGTAATCTGGGTGTTACTATGAAGATATTTTTTAGATGAGATTTGCATTTAAATCAGTAGACTTTGAGTAAAGTGGATTATTCCCCATAATGTTGGGTGGGCTTCATCCCATCAGTTGAAGGCCTTAAGATTTCCCCAGGAATTCTGACTCCAGATGGCCTTTGGATCCAAGACTGTAGCATCTCAACATGTCTCAACATCAACTCTTCCCTGGGTCTCCAGCTGACTAGCCTACTCTGTACATTTGGGACCCACCAGCCCCCTAATCTCATATATGGGTTCAGTTTCTCTGGAAAACCCTGCCTAATATAACCACCTAGACACTTCTAAATATTGTCAAGTGATCAGGAGTGTTTTTCTGAGACTGACCCTGTAACAATACAATCTGAAACCCACCTCAGCATGGTACTATGATTTTGAGCAAATTACTTAGACCTTTCTGAGCCTAGCTCCCCACCTATGAAACAGGTATAACACAACTACCTTGATAGAATGTCTTAGAAATTCCAGATGGTATGTATGAAGCCTCCATAACATAAATATCTCTTCATAAGTGGCAGTCACCATTTTCATTTGATGAACTAAATGCGAATAAATCCTGCCATTAACCATACCTGCCAAGGGGCACCTGGGTGGCTTAGCTGGTTAAGCATCCAAATCCTGGGTTTGGCTCAGGTTATTATCTCACGGTTTGTGAGATCTAGCCTGCATCTGGCTCTGCACTGACAAGGGGGGAACCTTCTTCAGATTTTCCCTCTCTCTTTCTCTCTCAAAATAAGTAAGTAAACATTAAAAAAAAAAAAAAAGTACCAGTAGCTAATAGCATAGCTACTCTGAATTTCTCGAAGAAATCCATCTTTCTTGATTAGAAATGATCAGGGTATTGCATATTTTAGGATTGTCTTTTGTTGCAACATTGCTATGCAGGCTACAAAGAGATACTTCTAGAATAGACTCAAGTTTTGTATGAGGCAATGAAGAGTAACTGCTCAAAGATGTCTCTCTTTGGCTGATAAGAGCAATGGCTCATTGAGGGAACCACAACTGATAACCAAGGAATTGAGAGACAATGGTTTGGAAAGTTGCTTGGCCCATGGACCTTGCCTTAAAAACAGTAGTGTAGGAATTCAAACGAAAATCTTTCTAAGGATAGTCTCATTGCCCTGAATCATATTCCCAAGTAAATCAGATTTTTAAAAAGTGGTAATCAATAGCCTAATGCATATGGGTGGCATGGGATACATTTTTATATGTGAGGACTCACATTTTTTTCTAAAGACCATAACTACTGAGTAGGTGATTATTTTCTAAATGTAAGTATTAGAGAATCCAGGGGCATATCAGTATCACAACTGACATTTTGGATATGAAATCATACTATATTGTTAAAGACAAAAAAAACTTTAATGTTTATTTTTGAGAAAGAGAGAGAGAGAGTATGAGCAGGGGAGGGGCAGAAAGAGAGGGAGACACAGAATCCCAAGCAGGCTCCAGGCTCTGAGCTGTCAGCACAGAGCCTGACGGGGGGTTCCATCCCATGAACGGTGTGATCATGACCTGAGCGGAAGTCAGACGTTTAACCGACTGAGCCACCCAGGCGCCCCTAAAGATAATTTTTAAAGGGAAAACATAAGCTTATGTGAAATTGAATGCTTGTATTTCATATTTAATTTGATGGTATGATGGTTTTAGAAAGATATATTTCAATTTTGCTGTTACCTCCTTCCTTTCATGCTGTAACAATTTTTAGAATTTTTTTTCTGTCCTAGGTCCCAAACTATTTCAATCAGGGCTTTGGGACATAGTCTTTGTTATTAATCAGCCTCTAAATTCATTATCTCCAAGAAAAGGATCAGAACAACTTTCAAGGAAGATTTGCCACCTCTTCTTAAAATGCATTTCAAACTGACCACAAGGTATTGCATACGGCACAAGTGAGACCATGTGTTTAAGAATCAAGAGAAGCAGAGGGAGGGAGTCAAACCATGAGAGACTCTTGAATGTTGAGAACAAACTGAGGACTGATGGGGGTGGGAGGGTGGAAGGGGGGAGATGGGCATGGGGAAGGGCACTTGTGGGGATGAGCACTGGGTGTTAATATGGAAACCAACTTGACAAAAAAGTATTTACAAAAAAAAAAAAAAGAATCAAGAGAGGCAGACATGGCTTTAAAGTGAGAAAGTCAGAAAGCACAAAACCTCTTTCCTTAGAATAGTTTGGTTACACAGTGTAGACATAGCCAGAGGGTTACCTACAAAGCTGTGTTGAAAATTGTTAGTAAGAAGTTATTAGGATGTCTAGCTCTATGCCAAGGGCCTACTTTAAGTGGCGGAAGCTGGCTGTCAGAAGTCTTTGGCCCATAGCCTGGGGCCATCTGAGCAATCACAAAAAGTAGGAGTCACTCAGAGACTCTCAGGCCAGGCCTAGAATGTTGACTGCAACAAACCAGAGACAGGATGTTTGCTGGAAACCAAAGGGTCAGCTAGGAGGTTCATCAGGACTTGTCTGGAGCATTCTGAAAACAATGAGTGGGGAAAGGTATAAATCAGGGAAGTTTAATAGTGTTTTCTTTGGTAATAAAAATAATATGAATACCGATAAAACTTATATTTAGCTACTACCTATGTTTAAGCCAGTCGCTTCTGGGGGAGAGGGGGAGAAATTATGTTACTTTGAATCGGTCTTTGAAAATAACCAGAAACTTCCATAAATGACTTTAACATCCATCACCCAAGAGTTTATTCAACTTTAACATTTGTCATTTTATCTGCTTCCTGTTTATTTCATCACTTAGTGTTACTTCTTTAGGGATTTTTTTTTTTGATTTGTCAACAACAAGGGATAAGACGCTATGACCCTGTGAGAGAGTTCACAGGATCAAGATTTAGATATATATCCACAAGAATAAAAACTCAGTCTTTTAGACTGTCCTTAAGCAATTAATTTCATATTGTTTCTCTCCATGACCTTATGATTATTCAGGAACAAAATTATCTCTCTTTGCTTGACTTTGTAAGGCATTTGATATGTTAGTTTTGCTTTTTCTGTCATTTGAGCCCGTCTTATCTGTCCATTCGTGGGAGCTGTCTCAGCAGTTAGCTCTCGTCTTGGGCAAAAAAGAATTCGTGCAGTAATATTTCATTTTGTCATCACAGATAACGAATCGCAAAAGAGTTGTAGCTCATAATGTACTGAAAGAGAAGAGTTCCTATTTTAAAATAATGCTAAAAAGAGAAAGGCAAGCTCTCTTCACTAGTGATTTTGAGAATTCCAAGCTCCTCCATCTATATGAGTTTAGGAAAGCTACAGTCTATCAAATAAATATTTTTATATCAATATTGTAGATACTCTTCATAATTTATTAAAATGCAAAATGTGTAAGAAGTTAAAGTCCCTGTTTAAAGTGTACGTCTGTAGGCTGTGATGTTTCAATGTGCTCTGTAATATCCATTGCTAAATTTGCATCTAATTCCTGGACCTGCCATTCACTGTGTGAACACACTTATTTTGAAAGCCCTTCCTCAGGCTCCTTGTTTTCTCATTTCTAGTTGGTAAAGCATGAGGATAAACCACATATTTACCTGTAAGAGTTTTAATGAGTTGAACACAGATCACTGCAGAATGCTTTAAAAAATAAAAAAGGCTTTACATTCGAGATAATATACTGAGGTGTTTAAAAACAAGGGTTTCAGGGGTGCCTGGGTGGCTTAGTCGGTTAAGCATCCGACTTTCGCTTAGGTCATGATCTCGCGGTTCGTGGGTTCGAGCCCCGCGTCGGGCTCTGTGCTGACTGCCAGCTCAGAGCCTGGAGCCTGTTTCAGCCTGTGACTCCCTCTCTCTCTGACCCTCCCCTGCTCACGCTGTCTGTCTCTCTCTCTCTCCCAGAAATAAATAAAAAAAAATATTAAAAAAAAAATAAAATAAAAAATAAAAACAAGGGTTTCAGTCTGTGGTTAGATTAGACCTATATTTATGGCTGGGTTCTACTAAATATCAATTACATGGCCTGGAGGAAATGGTAATTTAGCCTCTCTAAAACTATTTTCTATCAAATTAGGATAATAATCATAACTACCACATGGCATTGTCATGAGAATTATATGAGGTAGGAAAGGGCATTTAGTGTGTATCCTGCATCTCAGGACTCAGCTGGCATCGATGACCACGTATTATTGCATGAATAATAGCTGATTCATCTATTTCCATCTAATTAAGACTGTTTCCTTCAAACTAAAAGGCAGGATTGGTTCTAGTCTCAACAATGTTTCTTAGAATAAGAAAGGGGGTATATCCAGTGAGCAGCTGGAAAAGCAGGTTGGGTTCTTGGGTGAAAAGTCTCAGCTAGACCTTATTTCCAGAGTCAGTGGTCATTGTGCAGGAGCTGAAGCCACACACGTGGATGAAACAACCCAGTAAAATACAGAGAGAGAGAAAGAGAGAGAGAGAATGGAGAAGGAGGAAAGAGAGCTGAGGACAGATTCATAGGGAACACATGTAGTGAAGGTCAGGAAGAGCAAGGAGAAAGTGTGTATTTTCCCTGAAACAAAAGCAATGGAGTTCAGATTGGGTATCAACGTGGCCAAAAATTTTAGCTAGGAAGATGGAAATAGATGAATCAAGTAGGAAGAGGGTAAAGAATTGACATATTTAAGGATCTCTACTTTCACTGGTTTGGGTTTTGAGATAATTAATTAGAAATAAGGGAAGAATAGAAGTAGGAAGAGTCAAAGGACCAGCTTCAGGGATGCACGGAATTCACATGGGAGAATAGAAGGCAATGGGGTCAGTGGGAAAGGATCTTAGCTGTTAGAATCACATTTATCTTCCCACTGAGGGAAATGATAAGATTTAGAATCTCAAATTGCTCACAGAGAGCAGGATACATGGTAAAGAACCTCAAGTATCACTTCTCCCAGGTTGATCTCCTTGACGTCTGGTCCGATCTTAATATCCCTCCTCAGTATTTCCAGAGCACCCTATCAAGAAACTTATCACCCTGGCTCATCTACCTGTCTTCCCCACCACCACCACTAAGCTGCAAGCTTCCTAAAGGCAGAACCCATGGCTCCTTATTTCCTGGAATCGAGCATATAACTTGGAACGCTGTTAAAATTCAGTGAAGGTGAATGAAGGTGAATAAGTGAACAATTACATATACACAGGAAGCTAACTAGGTACTAGTGATACAAATAACAAAATCAGAAATGAAACATGGCCATAGCATATTTGTAGCAAGCTAGGTGAAAATGGGCATTATAAGAAATGAAGGGTAATTAATGAGCACTTTCTGCAGCAAAGGTCAATACGTTCTTGGTAAGCCATTGTAGCCAAAATTTGCATTCATACAATTAAGTGTGGTCCTCGTGATTGCTTCCAAGTTATTCTGCAAAGCACTTAACAGATATGCTAAGCCTCCCTCTGTCCCCTGTCAGCTGAGAGCCAAGAAGGTGAGAAAATATCAAAAGTGCTTTTCTTCCCATGAGTTCTTGAACAAGCTTTTCTGTTAGAGAGCCGAATCAGTCTGACCTTCCCTGCAACAAGTGATGCCGCTACAGTATTTGAGAAAATGTCACACGGAGGCGGTACCTTTAATATGGTGAGCCTTTGCCTGTAGTTACAGTGAGTCAGGGATCTTATGGAATTGGTGCGCTAGTGACGTGTCATAAGTTATCGTAGCATCCGTCTGTACACTGATTTGCAAACCTTTTTAACATGTACCCATGTGATCATGACCTAGTCATCTCTGCATGCGTACATGTATCAGAAACTTCATGAATTTTCCTCTTTTCCCTCTTGCTTCACTCCACTGCTTTTCAGTTAATCATTGGAAAGTCCCCCAGAACCCACACACTGATTTCCCAGCCATAAGGGGTCTCGGTGACAGTGTGGCAGGCATGGCTTTGATAATCACCCTGTGCTACCGCGCAGTGTAAGTGGGAACACGCTGGTCACCAGAGGACACTTTGCTGTCCCACCTTTATACCTGTTTTTAACTCTTTTCCCTAATTTCATTAACCCAGCCGATCAGTTCAGTCACATTCAGGCTAGTCTCTTCCATGATTAATTTTATCTGCCAACTAACTCCTTTTATTTTTTTTTCATTTTTTCGTTTTGTTTTTGCTTGTGGTGGGAGCGAGTGAAGGGAGAGAGAGAGAGAGAGAGATGAAGGGCCATGTGAGCTTTGTCTTGGGGTAAAAAGTAAACTCTGGGAGTCGCGGAAGCTAACTGGGGCTTTAGCATGGTCCACCTTCACCTGTTTGGACGTCCACCTTGATTTCTGACTCATTCGCACATCCATTCATCAGAGATTTTGTGGCACTAGGTATCTGTCAAGTGCTGCGCCAGGCCACAGCGATTCGAAGATGATTCCAGCTTTCTGCCATCAATATGCTCATAATCTGGGAAGGAGAGTGAGGTGGGGATAATTAGGGAGTCCTTACTGTGAAAAGTTAACCTGTTGTTTACATGTCAGTTTCCCCATCCAAGTGAAACATACCTCAGTTCAACAAACCACCGAAATACATGTTGCAGGGATGCTTAGATTCCAGTCGATAGGAAAATTCATTTCTGGGTCCCGTGGTTGCACCATCTTTGTGGCGAAGAGGTGATTTGAGCCGACGTTGTCCCTGTGCCGAACTAGTCGAGGCTGCCTTCGAATCGCTTTTTCCTTCTTGCTTTCAGACACACTCCCCCGTTTGCAGGGACCATTTGAGATTCTTCTCAATGATACTCAGTGCACGGGGTGGGGGGGGTGGGTGCTCTCGATACCTTAATAAATCCGTTCTGCTGATCTTTGTGCCTCGACTGCTCTGCTCTGGGGTTGGTAGCCACCTTGCGTTGTTAAATAAGCCGAATGCCTAAAAGACTAAAAGCCAAGGTGTGGAGGACTTTTAAGTGGCACTCAGTACATATTTACCTTCCTCCTGTGGCTAGCTGGAGATTATCTTGCGTCTGATACCATTTGCTAATAGTGACATAAAAATGCATGTCAAAAGAAAGAAATCCAAAAGCATGAATAAGCCCTTAATTATTTTCAAGAAAAAAAATGTATAAATAGACGGCTTGTTGAGAAAAGATTTACATTTTACCTTATAAGTCATGTTAATGGCTTATGTTTGAACTGAAATGTGATATCTAAACTAGTGACTAAAAATACACAGAAAGTTCCAACGAGAACAGGAAAATGTTGTAGGGAGAGGAGGAAGCGAGGAGAAGAGGTTACAAAGCATGGTCGGGTTTGTATTTGTTTGGAAGTCAAAGGCCTCCAAACCAAGGCACATGCGCGATTCTTAATGGCAGCTTTCAACTCTGTGCTCAGTGCTCTGTGCTCTGAGGGGCCCTTGGTCAGGCTGTCCCAACCCCAGGCTCTTCAACAAGCCTTGCTCCGTTTCTCACGCCCAGGCTGCTCCTCCACCGTGTGTGAGGTTTCCACGTCCACCTCGCCCCACTCTGCTGATAATCGCATGAGGTCCTGTAAATCTCGGGGTGCAGTGTGAACCAGAACGGTGATTGCGTTCAATCTGGATCTGAATTTGTTGTTTCTATTCTCTTTTGTTGAATATACTGTCCAGTCCCAAGACTCCTTCTATTTTTACAATAGATTACCAAATCCTTTCCCTGCAGCCTGAATTCCCATGAGTTGGGTGGCTTGCTGAATATTTTCTCTTGGGTAGATCACCTGCCCTTCCAAGTCTGTGTGTTTAAATTACGGCGTTTACTTTCCAACCAGCTTCACGCCCCAGCATCTTTTCCTCTAAATGAGAGAATGATTGTGTTTGGTCGCCTAAGGTCGAAATACTGGTGTTATCTTCATCTCCGTCCTTCTGTTCATCAATTCCACACCTGCTGGTTCCGACCCCATCGTCTTCGTTAGTTTCCTCCACTGTGGCCCCGTTGGCTTTACTTTCCTGTTCCCTTTCCCTGCCATCACCTTAGCTCAAGCCCCCAAGCACAGTGGTAGTTAAACCTGCTTTCCCACCCTTTTGTGTGGTCCCCAAACTCCTGCCAGGCTGCTGTGTGGGCACCACACCCTCACAGGACTTTGGCAGCGCCTCTCACCTCTAGCAGGTGCACACACTCACTCCCTGGCGCTCTGGAAGGGGACCGAAGTTCCTTTCCCATCCTCTCCAGAATAGGTCTTTGTTACGCTCCTGTTCTGAGACACAATGAAAGCTTTTGTACTGCTTTGTTCTAGCTTTAATCTCTTCTCTGGACTCCTAAAACATGGGGGAACGTTTTTGCCTCCATTCTGGAAACTCAGCTCATCTTCAAGATAAGCTTTATTACCTTTTTTCCCTAACGACTTCATAGAAGATTCTTAGCCAGGTTCTCAGACACCCATTCATTCTGACCTACGCTTTATTTTATGGGAAGAATAGTTCAGAATTTTCTCAATGCAAGTTGAAAGTCCAGTAAAATCTTGGATTGTGAGTAACTTGCTCTGTGAGTGTTCCTTCCACAAGACGAGCAAACATTTCTAATATATTCTAACCTGATAGCTTGCAGTCAGAGTACTACGCGACGCCAAATGTCACATGAGTACAACTAGCCAATGGTTCTTGAAATCCACTTTGATTACAGGCATGTTCTGGAAGGAATTTTGCTCATAAACAAAGGTTTTACTGTACATTTATTTTTCTTAGTCTCTCTGTAAATTTTTGAATAGACTGTACATTTTTCTGTTCATTTCTCTCTCCATATATATATATATATACATACATATATATTCATTTATTTATATATAAAGTATATTTATACATATACTTATTTTTATTAAGAGATAGATAGAATTGAGCATCATTCTGCTTATATGAAAAGCACAATATAATTTGGAAATTTCCTATCATGTGTTATGTTTGCATGTAAAGCCTAACCTTTCACCTCCATGGCCTTCAACAATATACCACCAAAATGACTGAGCTATGCATCCGACAGGTAGAACTCTAAAGAAATCTTGGATAAAAATGGATTTAGGTCCTTGCAGTAGCAACCTCAGTTTTTAGGTTCCCTTTAGTCTCTTTGCTGTAGCTTGGTTGTGACTGATTGTTCTGAAACAAGTCCCAGTAGATCAGAGAATTAATTAAGGGAAACCTAAATGTTTCCCTTTGACGTCTCTTCACTTCCCGTACCTGTGGGGCAGGTGCAGAGCCCTGGTAAGCAGGTTGTCACTCCTTAGGGGTGCAGAAAATAGCAAATGTTCTGATTAACATGCCAAAGGGGTTTATATTGAGAAAAAGCTGAGGCACCTGGGTGACTCAGTTAAGTGTCTGACTCTTGATTTTGGCTCAGGTCATGATCTCACAGTTCAAGAGTTTGAGCCCTGAGGCTGGCTCTGCATTGACTGTGCAGAGCCTGCTTGGGATTGTCTCTCTCCCTCTCCTTCTGTCCCTCACCTGATTTCTTTCTCTCTCTCTCTCTCTCTCAAAAATTAAATAAGTAAGGGAACCTGGGTGGCTCAGTCAGTTGGGTGGCTGACTTCAGCTCGGGTCATGATCTCATGGCTCAAAGTCTCATGAGTTTGAGCCGCACATGGAGCTCAATGCTGACAGCTCAGAGCCTAGAGCCTGATTAGGATTCTGTCTCCATCTCTCTCTGCCTCTCCCTTGCTCGCACTCTGTCTCTCTCTCTCAAAAATGACCATTAAACAATTTTTTAAATAATTAAAAATTTAGAAAATTAAACAAATAAACAGAAACAGTTTTTTTTTTTTAAAAAAAGGCTCAGTTATGACCTAACAACTAGACTATTCAAAGAAATCAATTGCAGTTTATCTTCCTAATGGGTGAACAAATATGTACTAAATTTTAAAAAACACTAACATTTTTAAAAATAGGGAACTAAACTAACATATAATCTGAAAACGTGATTTCATAAAGCAAGCACATTTGAAGTCGCAAATCTATAATTTCACATGAGATAAATTACCCTCTGGTCTTTTCATGTGTTTCTTCAAGGTAGATTTATTACCAAAAAAGCTCGCATTGCAAATATTTATACATTGAAATATAGTCTTAAATCCACTGAGGCACTACTACAAGGTTGTTTTGGGAAGAGAGAGATTCTAAAGTGAAGTGATTTTTTTGCCATTTGCATAGGGCACCTTAATTTATGTATATGGGATATGAGTGTGTGGTCGCTTGTTTCCCGCTGCTTAGAAACAAATGAAAAACTTTTTACTTTTTATTATTTTTATTTATTTATTCTATTTTATTAAAAAAATTTTTTTAACGTGTTATTTATTTCTGAGAGAGAGAGAGACAGTGTGAGCAGGGGAGGGTCAGAGAGACAGGGAGACACAGAATCTGAAGCAGGCTCCAGGCTCTGAGCTGGCAGTCAGCACAGAGCCTGACGCGGGGCTCGAACCCACGAACCGCGAGATCATGACCTGAGCCAAAATCGGACGCTCAACCGACTGAGCCACCCAGGCGCCATAAACTTTTACTTATTAAAATGTTTAAAATTGCTTTTTAAACTTTTGAAATGCGAGTTCTAGAAATCCTTCCTTGGGGCGCCTGGGTGGCTTAGTCGGTTAAGCGTCCGACTTTCGCTTGGGTCGTGATCTCGCGGTTCGTGGGTTCGAGCCCCGCGTCGGGCTCTGTGCTGACTGCCAGCTCGGAGCCTGGAGCCTGTTTCAGTCTGTGACTCCCTCTCTCTCTGACCCTCCCCTGCTCACGCTGTCTCTCTCTCTCTCCTAGAAATAAATAAAAAAACATTAAAAAAAAAATAAAAATAAAAAAAAATCAAAATCCTTCCTTGAATGCAGCTTCCACTTCCCTTTAAGCACTGCAGGTACCGACTGTGGCTCTATCCTGCCCGAGGCCTTCCCTGTCTCAATTCATTATTGTCTTATTTGCTGGCTTAGTTCCCACACAGAAGAGCCTGTGATTTGGTTAACATTTATTTCTATCAGTGTGTAGTGATTTTAGGCGTGTGGACTGATTGCTCAGCCTTGTGGTCAAATCGGAGCCTGTGTTTCCAATCCAAGTTCAAAGTTCATGAAAGAAAAATCAGGACATCAAGGTCAAGGAAAGTTTCTCTTTTGGATAAAAACATCCCAGTGTTCTTCCTTACAGTCTGACCATGTGACAATACTTGAATATTTAATGGCTTAATCCCCACCCACATCTACCTTGAAACCTCAGCACCTAGACTGGGTCCTGACATTAAGCAAGCACTCAAAAGGACTTTTAAAAAATTAAAAAAAATTTTTTTTGAGAGAGAGAGAGAGACAGAGCATGAGTAGGAGAAAGGCAGAGACAGACAAACAGACAGACAGAATCCAAAGCAGTTACGCTTAAGACACATCTTTATCCTTGCTTGACAGTCTCCATGGCGGGGGTAGGGAGCTGAAGGAGGCGCTTATGCCCTTGTGTCTTTCAGACAGTCTTCTGCACAGAGGTTCTTAATATTTTGGGCTGTCAATGTATCATTTCCAAAAAGTTAAAAATATGTTCCTCGTACCCATATAGAATGAAGGTGTTCAAGGGTTTCATTCAACTCCTTAATTAGTGAGGGAATCAGGAAGGTGATAAATCCGGATCCAAGAACATTTGAGGAAGAAGGGTCTGGATACTCCCTCCAGAGACACATTAAAAAAGCTGAATATTACAATGAGATATGGGCAAGTCAAATATAAAACTGATTAATCTCCCATAGGACAAAAAAAGAGCAAAGTCTGTTGGGATTATTCTCTTCCTACTGAACAGAAACCTACAATTAACATGTAGTTTCATGGCGCCTACTCTGTAGTCAAAGAGCAAACAATCAAGTCAAACATGTTGAATACCTATTGGGTGAACTTGATGAACAATAGCCCACTATGATATGGAAAAGGCATACAATTCACTCTTTTGCCTTAATTTCAAGTTTCAAATAATTGTTCTTGATAGCAGTGAGCCTCTTTGAGAATTGATGGAGGCTGTAGATCACTCACTCCACAGCATCATGTGTACCAATTAAGGAGGTTCGGGGTCTCTCTGAAGCCCCTCCACAGTTTCCATGGATAGCTTCCCACTCACATGGTCCATGACCCCAAGAGTGGAAGCTCACTCCCAGCCCTTATTCTTCATGGCTAAAGACTGTGTGCAAGACAGGAGACATTTGATCACAACCAGGCTGACCATATACCTTGGTTTTCCTTTCAAGGAGAGCATGCAAGGTACTCAGGACAAACAAAGTGGATTTGAACTCAAGTGATTGGGTTGGCTAATTCATCCTGTCTCCAGAGTAGCAGAGGAGTGCCTTACGCTACTGTTTGAGCTTGTCAACTCCAACCAGTTGTGAAGGGACACTGCCTTGTGTGATGAGGGTCATGAAGTCACTGAGCTGTAAATCAGTTGACTCCACAGGACAAGTGAGAAACTCTAGGCTGTGTAGACGTGAAAATATGAGTAGGAAATAGGGGTTGAGCTGTCATGAAATAGAGCAGATGGAGAGGAGTCTGTCCCCTTCAATGTACAGAAAAAATGCAGCTCTTTATTATTGTTTTATGATTCTTTTCCTTTGTTTCCAATAAATACCTTGAATAACAAAATACTGAAAAAAATATTTTCAAGGAAAATATGTCACTGAGTTTCCATTTTATAAGAAAGTTGATGACGTGATTGCATGGATTAGGTTGCTTTTCAAAATTTACCATCTGCAGAGGGAGAGGAATAGGGGCCCTAGTGATGCATCAACCACTTCTGAAAGAGCCCTGGCATCTATTTTCAAAGGTATTTTTTATTTTTGAAATTTGACCCAAATATTATTTAACAGCTTTAGAAAAGGTCATTTCTATATAAGTCTATAAAGCATGATGTTTCATTTAGATCAGTGACTCTTTCAATTAATTTCAGTCATTTCTTTTTTTCTTTTTTCTTTTTTAGTTGTCTCTACACCCAACATGGCCTCGAACTCACAACCCGAAGATCAAGAGTCTTATGCCCTACTGACTGCACCAGCCAGGAGACCCACACTAATTCCTTTTTGTTCCAGATTTTTGTATGCACCTACAAAAAGTGAAACCTTCTCAAGTGTTGGCTTCATTGGAGGAAGAATGTGCCAGAGTTAAATAACCAGTGCCAGTGTTATACCAGTGCCATCAGGTGCTGCAAAGGGGAAAGAAGTGAGTCCTAACAAGGGTTCTCAGATTTCCTCGAGTTCACAGAATCAAAATAAGTCTCTTGAAAGTCTCCACCAAAAGTGAAATGTGATTTGTAAATGCTACTATAAAATGAAATGAAAAGTTCAACATTGAAGACGATGTGTTCTATTATTGTTTTATTCATTTGCTTTGAACGATATATAAATTTCGGTCAAGAACAGTACTGGCAAAACTGCATTGGTAAAAACAATCCTTTTACTAAACTAAGAAACCTTGGAGTTTGCTTGTGGTGTACACATAATTTGTATTTGTATCCAAATAAGTTTTAATATTCCAATGATTATAAATATTGTGATACTTTTATACTTAAAAATCTCAGCTGCAAAATTTTGAAGGAAGCTGATAAAAAATACCAAAAAAATCACTCAGCAGGCCAATTCACTCAGCAGGTCAATTCGCTCAGCTACCTAGCATCAGTCAGATTTTGGAACATTTTGGGCCTTTGAAGAATTAATTTCATATTTAAAATAATACTGAACATTAGTTGCAATTCTGTTCAGAATCACCTGAAATATTATACTCACATTATTTCATATGCTTAGTATCCAAAGAAAGTCAACTTTAGGAAGCTTTTAGCAAATTGCAATAATTCAAAACAAAGCATCTGAGTTGGAAGATATTATAAATTGCTCCCAGAAGGCAAGGGATGAACCAAACAAATTAAGTGGTGAGAATTGAGAAGTGTTCAAAATTTAAATGTGATCTTTTATAATTGCATTTTGAAATAAATTGATTCAACGTAAATGTCATTTGACAGAGCTCCTCTTTTTAATTGGATAAAACAGTAATTTGTGGCAATTCGACATGAACTGAGAAGGGCTATAAATGTGCAACATCTAAATTTAATTCTTCTAAAAAGCATTAAAAAAAAGTCTTGTGAAAATTATCTGTTGAATAAAAGTATCCAAAATGGAAGTACCCGAGAAAAGAGTTAATGTGAAATAGTTAATGTATTTTATTTTATTAAGTTTATTTATATTTATTCTGAGAGAGAGAGAGAGAGCACAAGAGGAGGAGGGGCAGAGAGAGAGAGGGAGAGAGAGAATCCCAAGCAGGCTCCACATTGTCAGTGCAGAGCCAAACACGGGGCTCAGTCTTACGAAGCAATGGATCATGACCTGAGCTGAAATCAAGAGTCTGGAGTTGAACCGACTGAGTCACCCAGACGCCCCTGAAATACTTACATATTGTAATATGAAAACAAATAAAAAACGAGAATATTATCCACGTAGAATAATTTATTTTCAGATTACAAAAATCTCAGCTCCGATGGAAAGTATACTTTCTCACATAAAAATATTGTGGTCATACATGTATTTCCTTCCTCTGTCGGCTCAGGGACTGGAAGAAATGATATGTCAGACATCTCATGGCCAGGTCTTGGTTTCTAATGCCATGCTCTAAGAAAAGAAACTGGGGCTCTTGGGAGAATTGGTCAAACTGAGGGCTGTGCAGCAGATATGTCTGATGAGCTTGCAGCATGTGGTAGTGCCAGCAAACCAGGCCGAGCTAACAAAAATAAAGATCTACATGACGGGGTAGATCAAGGGGACACAGGAGCCTTCTAAAGGAGCCTTCAATGGCCAAAACTGGAACAAGTCAAGCAATGATACAAAGTAGTATTGGAATCTAACCCAAATTCTAAAATACATGTCTCAAGATCCATGAGATTATACTATTTTAAGTAAATGAACAAATAAATAAATAGGAGATGATACACAAATCTCCCATGCAGACTAATTTCAAGTAATTTCTGTAGACATTCTTCCCTCAAGGGGGTAGAGAATAACTTCCTTCTCCTTAAGTATGGGCTGTGAATGGACTTTCTCCCCAAAAGGCACAGTATGGAAAGCTGGGGGTGGTGGCTTTCAGGAGAAGAACCTGACAAATACCACCTCGGTCATGTGATCCGTGCTGGAATCAACAGTGATAGTACCTGCTGGTAACATGTAACCTTGATATGAGACAAGAATGGGACTTTCTGTGGTCTTCCTCCCAGAAACACACTATCCCAGTCTGATCTTCAAAATAATAATAATAATAAATAAATAAATAAATAAATAAATAAATAAATAAATAAAACGAGACAAATTCCAATAGAAAGGACATCCTACAAAATATCTGAACTGTCCTCCTCAAAACTGTCAAGGGCATCAAAAACAAGTTTAAGAAACTATCACAGCCAAGAGGAGCTTAAGGAGACATGACGTCTATGTGCTATATGGCATCCTGAATTGAATCCTGGAATAGAAGAAGAACATCAGGTTAAAACAATGGCAGTCTAAATAAGCGACGAACTTTAGTTAATAATAATGTGCCAATATCGGTTCACTATTTATAACAAATGTGTCCTACTAATGTGATGTAACAGGAAACTGGGTGAGGAGATATACCAGGACTTGCCGGCCTTTTCAATCATTCTGTAATTCTAAAACTGTCAAAAATGAAATCTATTTAAAAAAATAAGAAAAGTATGTTTACAAGGATACATTTTCCCTTTCACCAGGAGCTCCAGTACAGTTCAGCCGATGATGATCGTATCCCCAACTCATCGAATGGGAAGGTCCCAATATATGGGATACTCATTTTCAAGTCATAGATGTGTGGGATGCAATGGTGGCTCAGTTGGTTAAGCACTCAACTTTTGATCTCAGCTCAGGTCATATCTCACTCACTGTTTGTGAGTCCGAGCCCTGTATCAGGTTCTGTGCCCTGTATCAGGTTCTGTGCTAACTCTGTGCTAACTCAGGTTCGGTGCAGACTCTGCTTGGGATTATGTCTCTCTTTCTCTCTGTCCCTCCCTTGCCTGTGCGCGCTCTCTCTCGCTCTCTCTCTCTTTCTCAAAATAAATAAATAAATTCAAAAAACGTTTAAAGAAAACAAAGATGGTCATTGTGTTTCCACCTAATTTGAGTGAAGATTTCTTTAAAGAAACAAAATTCTGAATCTAAAAGTACTATAGCGTGCCAAGATTTGGGGCAGTCAAAATCCTCAGCAAATGAATACTTAAAAAAAAAAAAGCATCAAATTGGCTGAAAGAGCCAATTTCAAATTCAGGAATCATAAAATGATGGTTTTAAAAAAATTTGCTGGTAATTTTATTTTAAGAGTTAAAATAATAATGCACAATTGAAAAAAATGTCTTCAGAAAAATACCGGTGCCATATATCAACAATAAATATCTGCAGTTTTTCCTCTCCTACAAATTACTTCTACTCTTGGTTTTAAAGTCTCCTAATCAGTGTGAGGGCACTTGCTTTCTATATATTCCTCATACAGAAATTTTCATATTTTGTGAATACTTTAGGAAAAAAAACCCTTTGTATACTTTCCTAGCATCTAATATGATAAAGACTCAATAGTTTGCATTCATTTTGTTTTGATTAACCTATCTTGTCCAATGAATCTTTTTAAAAAATGTTTATTTGTTTTTGAGAGAGAGCATGAGTAGGGGAGGAGGAGAGACAGAGAGACAGAGATACAGGGTCCACAAAACAGGATCTGCTATGACAGCAGAGAGTCCAATGTGGGGCTCGAACTCATGGACCATGAGATCATGACCTGAGCCAAAGTCAGACACTCAACTGACTGAGCCACCCAGATGTCTGATGCATCTTACCTCTTCACTCTTCAAATGAAGAAATTCCCATTTCTAATTTTTTTTTTGCACTGAAATATGCAAATATTTCATCTTAAGTATTTCTCACAGGCATTGCTTTATGCCTCCATTCAGAGCAGCCTTTTTTAACAAAAAATTTGTCACTAAATATTAGATGTTTATATTCCTGTGGTTGAACCTGTTCTCACACCTCACTCCGGGTAATATTCTTTGGATCATGTAAAAAATTATCTTTCCACGTCAACATAACTTGATATTTGTTCATCTTTATAACCAGAGAAAGGTGACTCACAATATAGTGACTCTGACAAAACTGATTATAGGAGGAACTGTAATTTGGACCAAAACCTATCAGAGGAACTATTGCAACAGTAGATTGAGGTTAAGGACATGATGCTTCCAGAACATGGATACTAAGCGGAGGAAGATCAGACACAAAAGGCCATGTGTTGTATGGCTCCATTTACCCAAAATATTCATAAAGTCAAACATATGAAGCACCTGGAGCGCTTGGGTGGCTCATATGGTTTAGCATCCAGCTCTTGACTTCAGCTCAAGTCATGATCTCATAGTTCAAGCCCCACATCAGGCTCTGCACTGACAGCACAGATCCTGTTTAGGATTCTCTCTCTCTCTCCCCCTCCCACACTTATGTGCTCTGTTTGTCTCTCAAAATAAATAAATACACTTAAAATTTTTAAATAATAAACTAAAACTTAAAAAAATATATATGAAGACCAGTGATGCCTGAGGTCAATGGGTAGAGATGGAGACTGACTGAAAATTAGTACAGAGGATCTCTTTGGGTGATTGAAATGCTCTCAGTCTGGATTATGGTAATGTTGGCATAATTATGCAAATTTACTAAAGTTCATTGAATTATACACTTAAAAGGGTAAATTTTGTAGTATGGAACTTATACCTCAATAAGTTACACCTCAGTAATTGAAAAGTGATGCTTGACAATATGGCGGTGCCAGCAGATAACTCAGCCAGCTTGACTTCATCCAGATGAATTTCGAAACTTCAGAATTATTATCATTACTTTGCCTCTGATTCTGCTCTGAATTTCACAAGGGGAAAATTGCAATCCTTGTGTGGGAACAAATGTGTTCAGGCTGCTTAATACATGATAAAAACTACAAAGTACAATGAATCAGCTCTATAGAGAACTTCAGAAATTAATTATTCTGCATCCCGTAATTACTTTCTTTCTTATTCAGCCATTACCCCTTTACTTCTATCATTTCTGTTTGACAACTTTAAAAAAAATAACCCCTTATCTTTCTTCTTTTAATAGTTTAATGTCAGCTAGAGTTTTAGATGCCCCTTTCTTTCCATTAATGCAAAGTACCTTTCTTTTTGTACACAAGAACGACGGAGTTCAAGCAATTAGTTGTAGGAAAAGCTATGAAAATTGTATATTTCCAAGCGAACCGAAGTTCCTAACCTGTGAATTGACGGGCTAGAAATCAATAAAGAAATACAACAAGGGAGGCTTTGTGGCAAGATCGGGGGCTCTGAGGCAGCCCTTAATTTCTGGATATTTGCAGAAAGTGTTCATGAATGTGGAACGGGGCATTATTTGTGTCTTTGTATGATTGGGGAAAAGGACCAGGAAGGAGCCAGTTAATAAAAAATTAAAAAGTCCAGTGGTGAGAAATCGAACATATCAACCATGAAATTGTGTTAATTTGATAATTAAAGTGTCTTAGTTCAAATGTAGATCATGGACATTTAACAAAATGGTGACAAAATAATTAGGAATGAATGCATGTTATCCACACATTAATAGCTGAAACGGATAGAGTGTAAGGCTCCCTTCAAGAAAATGCTTTTTGAACAGCACAGAGCAATTATGCATAGACCTTATATTATTTCATCATTCAAAGAGGATCTGGGAAGAAAGGCATGGAGCCTTCCTAGTTTGGGTGAGTTCTGAAGGGCACAATCAGAAACAGAGGAAGGCCGGAGATGAAACGGGGGAGTGAGGGATGTGGAAAAGTCACAAATGAAGAAAGATGAGCACAAAGCGCCCTGGCTCTCAGCTCCGTCGTTGGACCCTCCCCTCACCTCCTTCCTCTGACGCTTGGTCCCTTTAAGATTTTCTCTAGTCTCTTCCTATATTACATCGTCACTCCTTTCTTTCCTTTCTTCTCATAAAAACATGCATTAAGACGAGAAAACTCTTGAGAAAGATGAAAATGAATGGTTTAATTTTTGTACTGAATGCAAGAGGTGGCAATGAGGAACGGGAAGCAATGCATCACCTCTTTATAGCTCAGACGGGATGGCAACCTTCAGAGAAAATAGCAAACCAGGGGATAGAAACTGAGGGCTTTTCATGGAAGAAGGTGATTCATTACAATACCTATTGTTCTGCGGCTGGGTGTGCGAGCTGATATTTGTACAGTTTCAGCTGGGTAATTGGGTTCTCTTGGTTTGTCTCTTTCCCTTGAGGAGTTTAAATTTTTCCCCATAATAGAAAGATGAGTCAGTGGCCCAGTTTTTTAAAAAAGTAGATTTTTTTTTAACATAGTTTACAGCATAGTTAGAAAAGAAATGGCCGCCATTCACGCGAGGGTCCTCTATTGCATGTAAAGCGTCCATCAAGCTAACTCTGAACGAGAAGAAAAAGGTAACTAGAAGCTGTCATATCATATGACACGTCAAACCAATATTCATCAAGTCATTTTATATTACCAAAGTCATCGCGGCCCTCACTACCCCGCATGGGCCCCTGGTGTTCATCACTGCTATTCACTACTATTTTTATGGTATGTTCGTTATGATTTCCATTTTTTGCTTCTATTATGTAGAAAAGGCAGTGGAGGTTAAAGAAGTTCAGTGACGTCATTCACATTGTGCATTTTTCAACAGAAAAGACCAACCCCTTCACCTTGCAAAGGGGAAGAGAGATTGCAGAGAAATTCAGGGCCTCGCCCAATTACTCTGCTAACAGGAAGGCGGTTTGAAACTACAGGTCCAGACTCCTGGGGCCCTGTGGCCACAGGATCAGGCTACCTTTTATTTAGCCTCACAATGACCCACGGACATGGAAACAGGGGTATCTAACACATGTTTGCATCCCTTTCAACTAGAGCTCGAAGCAGAGAACTCTCGTACAAACTAGATTGGATGTGCTGGCCAGCGCCAGAGCCATCAGATTATAAGACAGAGAAGGTAGTTCAAGGCCAGCCCTGGGCCGTACTGAGGCACTCCCAATATTCCAGGAATTGGAACATTTGCCAGGACAGCAATGAGTAACAGACACCGGGTAAGAAACCTTGGATTCGGCCCCCTCCCTACTGCCTTTCTCCTGGAGATTCCCGAACACAGCTGAAGCCGCCTTCGTTTCATCTCTCATTCCCCATTTCAAGTCAGCTTTCCTTCAAAGCCTCCATCACGAGCCTCTATATGCTCTGAAAAAAGAAGCCTGCCTTCCCGTCCATGGTCCTGTTGGTGCACATGACTTTGAGGTAGGCAGTGGGCATCTGTCGGCTCCGTTAGCACTGACATTCCTGAACGTAGATGCATGTCGCAGTCTGGGCCCAAAAAGAGAAAAGAAAAAATATTCCTTCTGGACATTCTTCGTAATCAATCTTCATTTTCAGAGATGTTTCGTTTCCATGACATTCCTCAGACAAAACTCAGGATACATTGCATCAAAGCTGACTTTCTAGGAAAGCAGCTCTTTATTACTTCCTTCTGGTGGCTTCAGGCCGGTGATCCCACCTCTCTGTGCCTTCCTTTCCTCTTCTGGAAAGTGAGGCTAATCGTACGTACCTCAGAGGCCAATTGGGAGGATACAATGGGCTCAAATTCAAAGCTCTCAGAGTAAGGACTGGTCCCCGATCCGGCCCAAACATCAGCTGTTTACAATTTTTCCCTCGAAAAATACTAACGTAGATGAGCTATCACACAGTTTTTAGAGTAGATTCCCTTTTAGAACAATTGTACCTGGTTAGCTGTGGATGACGGACAAACAATGGCGAACATTCCATATTGATCATAAGAAACCAGACAGTCTTCCATATCCCCAGGTTTACTGTGCTCCACGTCCACATCCAGTCCGAGGTGCCCAGAACCTCCTCACCAGGCAGGGGGTGTTTGAACTCAGATCTTGTTCCTTCCACCTCAGCACTCAATCCGAGACTCTAGGAGATTTATGGCTCTAATGTTCATAGTGTTCTTTGGAAATAACTAACATTTGGGGGGTTATCTTTATTATGGAAATGAATACTCTCACTGTTTTATTCATTAATATTTTAATATGTTTATGATGAGAGTCAACCCAAACCAATTTCCAAATCAAATCTGTCCCTCAGCAATTTGGTTTGTCGGAACAGAGAACAAAAGCATTACCAACAGAGTACTTTGAATGAAATTATAATTAATTAGGCATCTGAATGCACTAACTAATTTGGGGGAGTAATTAGATGACTAATTATGTTGAAAACAGAACCGTGTGCTTAATGAGATGACCATGGCCAATCCTACCCGCAGAGAATCTTTTTTCTATTAGTTCTGATGGCTTTTGATGATCCAGGGTCACCTGTTGCACAAAAAAGATACGTAAAGGTGTGAAGCTGAGCCTGTTTTTGACTTGGACTTTCCACTACACACCCACAATTAAAGGCCTCTTTCTGAAACGTGTGTTCTGTGACAATCCTCTGCAGGTTTATTGGCATCCCTTCTCTTCGGCTTGGCATCCTTCACACATCCATGCCTTCCCACCGCCACTTACCTCCCAAAATAATTGCTTGAAGTTCCTAAATATAGCTACAGTTTATTATTGCTGCGTAAGTGCGGGATCTACACAATGATAAATTGAACAAGAAGAGAAATAGCACATTGATTGGGCCGCAGATAAATCTTAATCCATCCCGGGGGAATATGTGAACTGGCAGTTTCTCCTTTGAAAAGGCGCTGCCTGCGACCAGCTCAGATCACAGGCAACCTTGAAGCACTGAGCAGTTCCGTTTTAGACAGCTGGTTCTAACTAGCACCTACTTGGCAGAAAGCTGCATTCAGGATTTCTGGTTTTAAGTTCAAACCAATATTTCATAGCAATTGTGTTGTCAGAATTCAGGTCAGGAAGATGGCAGATGTTAATTTAAACCAAAGAAGCAAAAACAAACTGTTTCCACTTTTTCTTTTTCTTTTTTTCTTTTCATCACGGAATTGGCAGCACAAATTCCCAACACAGAATAAACTGCAAGTAGGTTAGAGACATGGAGCATAGAGGACTTTCTGAAGGTATTTTGGTGTCTGGGAAATACAGGAAAGATTCCAAAAGCAGACAAATAATATAATGGTAGGAAAAGTGACCCTCTTTGTCGGAAAAACGATACTGTCCATTTGGTTTATTCTAAAGAGCGAGTTGAACATCATAATGTCTCAGCTTTTGGGAAAATGCTTTTCCTGGTCCGTACTAACCAGTGAGCCAGATGGGAAGAGCGGTCCCCAGAGAAGGGCACCAGCCCTGGTCTCTTCCCTGTGTCCTAGACTTCCTTCGAAAAGACTCCCCTTTCAGAAAGTGCTGCATCTGTAAGAAAATGCATAGTCATACCTGAAATCCAGGTAGATTTTTCTGATGAAAATGCAAGATTCTCCATCCTCTTAAGGTAGATGCAAAGCTGAAGAAAGAGTCTATGACTCCACATTCATACATCTGTATGTGGGCATGTGTGTGTGAGTAACTCACAGTACATCCGTCTTTCTTTTCCATCTGTTGTTAGTTTCATAAGGCAAAGAAAGACCTACCTGAACATTTCCCTTTTCTATCGTAAGACAGCATTAAACCTCATAATTTCTCACATTCTTCAAGGTACTACACACTGAATGAAATAAGGAATTCTTTTCACACCAAAGCAATTATTACAAATTATGTCTTGTATTCTTCCAATCAGTTACCGGTTGTTTGACTAGTGTTTGAAGATTATCAAGCGGAATTACCTGTCTGATCAATACTGTGTTTCCATGAGACCAATAACTATGTGCGCCCCCGGTTCCCTTTATGGCTTCCTTGTTGACCAAACATTCCCACAGAGAGTGACCGTCACCAGCACGCAGTTCTGTTAAGTGATAATCTTATCTGGTGTGCCATTTGATTTTGGTTATTTTTGCTGATCTGTTCCTTGCCCAGGAAAGCTGTCAGAAATCTGGGTTCTCTACCTGAGGATATCGAAATGTTATTTACTCTAGATTCGGCACTTTGGAAGGTCTTGCCGAAGGACACACCTCCGGCTTCAACATCCTGCCCGGAAAAGATCACTTTAGATACCACGGGCTGCACACGCCTCGTTTCCCTGCGAACAGTGTTGCACTTCAGGAAAAATCAGTCGCTTTCTGCTTCTGCCAGTTTAACCCAAAGAGCGAAAATAGAAGCCCACTTTGTTGTTTATTCCTCAATGAGAAAAAATAAAAAAAGGAGAGCTCTGAAAGAGAAACGTGGCTCTATAAAAGTCCTTACGTGGGAATGTAGGCCAAATTTGGGAATTTGCACAACAAAATCCCAAGAATTGTTTCGGTGTGTCCTCTTTCCATGGTAATTTTTCCCAAACTGGGCAAAATAATGCGTTCTCCTTTAAGGTAACAATTCCTCCAGCCTCAGGAGGCTAAGCCTTGTTTCCTTTCTGCACTGGAGACTTCCTAGAAAAACCGAAATTGTGCCAGGCA
Organism: Proteles cristata cristata; assembly: GCA_017311185.1. Lineage (NCBI taxonomy): Eukaryota > Metazoa > Chordata > Mammalia > Carnivora > Hyaenidae > Proteles > Proteles cristata. Next base: position 68,951 of record JAESUZ010000278.1, on the reverse strand, counting down.
AGCTGCAATAAAACAGACAAAAGAATTCAAAATAGTCACATGATTTTGGTTTTTAAAGGTGTATTTTTAGGAGCCACCAATTGGCACACTTTTACAACCTGACAATATTCTGTCCACCATTCCTGCGTCTATGTCAGTGTTGAAGACCAACATATGAGAGATGGCAAGAAAATTTGACAATAAAACACCTATTTCCTCAGTCCCGTCCCCTACTGCAAATTTAAGTGGCTTTCCGTAAATCAGGAAATCTATGTATAATCCTAAACGCATTCCATTCAAGTAATTCAAAGTTAACAAATATTTATTGACTGTCCCTAATATTTGCCGAACATATGCATGGCCGTATGGAAGGGAAGACATCAGCGGGGCGCCTGGGTTGCTCAGGAGGTGAACAGGTCATGATCTCAAGGTTCGTGAGTTCGAGCCCCATGTCGGGCTCTCTGCTGATAGTGCAGAGCCCGCTGTGAATCCTCTGCCTTCCTCTCTCTCTCTGCCCCTCCCTGGCTCATGCTCACTCTTTCTCTCAATAATAAATAATGATTAAAAAACAAAAAACAAACAAACAAAAAAAAAACGTCAGCAATTCAGGAGAAAGAAAAATCAGTTTGCAATTTTTACTGACCAAGAGGTAACTTAGAACTAACGTGTTGATGTGTCGGCATACGCTGTGTGTATATGTGTTTACGTGTGTGTGCCTGCCTTGTACACACACTTATGTGTGAGAATGTGTGGATAAGCACATTTGTTGTGCATGTGTGTGTTCTGTGTTTGCTGAAAGCATGAATTTTCTAAATTATGTATAATTCAGGCTGGTGTCTCTTCTCCAATCCAAAGCAAAACTCCTCTTTTTTCATTTGTATGTCTGATTAAACCACATTTAATTTCATGCATTGCTTCTTGTGGCATTCTACTTAGTATTTGTATTGGGAAATATTTCCCTAGCTCTTGGATACAGTAGAGTACACATTTTTCCAAAGCAAATGCATCAAACACATAGAACAGACTTTACATTTTGTATTTAAATTTTAAATGTTTTTACTTGTTTTTGAGATAAAGAGAGAGAGAGAGACAGAGTGCAAGCTGGGCAGAAGCAGAGAGAGAAAGAGAGAGAGAGAGAGAGAGAGAGAGAGACATGCAGAACCCAAAACAGGCTCCAGGCTCTGAGCTGTCAGCAGACAGCTGTGTGAACTGTGGTGACAGCTCAGAGCCTGATGCAGGGCTCGAACCTACGAACTGTAAGATTGTGACCTGAGCCAAAGTTGACCGTTTAACGGACAGAGCTACCCAGGCGTCCCTAAATTTTGCATTTAAATGAACTAACTTTGCCGGCTATGTTTGTCTGATATGTTAATTTTTACTTTTTGGTCCTTTGTAGAAAGGAAGCAAGTTTATATTGGCCACAGGAATTAGTGTTCCAAATAGTTACTTCTGTATGTAACGTTCCATGATTCGGAATGCATATGTCTTCGCTGCAGCTTATTACATGGACATTCACTGAGGTCCATGTTCTAATGATGGACATCCTTCAGCAAGTTACATTTCTATACACGTTTGTAAAAGATATAAGCCTAGAGAAAATGAATCAAAGAAGTCAAGAGAAGAGTACTGTTTTTTCTTTTAACATTTTCAGACATAGTTGGTCAGTGAATTCTATTGTTTCTAAAATTATATTTGAAAGAGTAGGTTGACTTTATTGTGTTTTATTGCTGTATAGTTTATGGAGATATGATAAAGGACTATCAATATTGCACCCAGGTTAATTCTTTCTGAGAATGTCTTAGCCACTCCCCAACTAAGCTACCACAGAGCTCAGAGGCTATGCCGTGGACACCAGGTATTAGATCACCCTGTCCTGCACAAGACCCAGAATCGTCACTTTATTTATTTATTTATTTATTTATTTATTTATTTATTTATTTTTAAATTAAAAAATGGTGTTTTTTATTTATTTCTGAGAGAGAGAGAGAGAGAGATTGAGAGATGGTGTGAGCAGGGGAGGGTCAGAGAGAGAGGGGGACACAGAATCTGAAGCAGCTCCAGGCTCTGAGCTAGCCATCAGCACAGAGCCTGACACAGGGCTTGAGCCCATAAACCGTGTGATCATGACCTGAGCTGAAGTTGGACGCTTAACCAACTGAGCCATCCAGACACCCCTGGAATCGTCACTTTAATGTCAGGCACATGGTGGGTAGGCCGAATGCTCCCAAAACAACGATGCCATGGTTTCTAAATGAAACAAAACAGACAATAGAAAATGGCTCTACACTATCAACAATGCACGGGTTGAAAGGTCAGAGAGTCCATTATGAATTCTATGCTGAAAATGGAGAAATAGCCAAAGAAACGTTAGACACAGTTTCTGTCTCTCATTCTTGGTTTTATACAGACCTTACCAAGTCACATCCTGTCACGCGGTGTGCTTCGCAGGAGGATTAGCATCATCACTGCGATTTTGCTGGAGCATGCCCTGTCTCTGTCCATGCATGAGAGCCATGAAGAAGGACTTGGTCCAAGGTCAAGTGTAAACTCAGCTGTGGAGGCTCCTGCAAGAGGGTAAAATTGTGATTATTTAAAGACGGCTCACATGCCCCCATTAGCTGAGGTTGGGAGGTTCCGCAGCTGTGTCACAGCTGGATGAGCACCTGGCTTCCCCCCTCAGAGGGCTGAGCCCACAAGCCCCTCCGTAGCCTCCTACCCATCTTAGCGGGTGAGGTGGAGACAAAGGCTGGGGACAGAGTTCAGAAGTTGAAGTCTTCCCTCCAGTCCAGGTGGCTAGGTAACAAATACCATCCTCTATGGATCTGAAGGATCCATTTGTCAACAGGAGTTCTTCAAAGCGGTGGTATGTAATGTTATTTCCAAATATTAAAAAAAAAAAAGCCGTATATTGGGAATGTACTTAAAATAGTTAAAAATCATTGATTTATAGACGTAAAATCTTACAATCCTTGTCACTTGAAATGCAAATAGTTAAATCCTATATTTTCAATAACCATTTTAATCACGTTTTGCAAAAGCAGGAACAGTCAGAGGACATGAGGAAAATATTCTTTCATTTTACCCTGAATGCGCTCAGCCAAAAAGTCTGAAAGAACCAGAAGAACCAGAGCTGTAACATAGAGTCAGGACCAGGCCACTGGGTGACATTTCTTTACTGATGGTCCACTTGGACATTAAAGGAAATAAGTAAATTCTGAAGACATAGACCAAGGAAAAGTTTGAGATCAAGCCCATGCCAGCAGATACCACAGGCGCATGTGGGAACTGAGCGTTCCAGGAAGACTCAGAAAGGTGACAAATGGGCAGTTCTTCCCCTCGAAGAGGCAAACCGTCCGGGATGGGAAATATCAATGGGTGTGAGGAATTCTAACGGAAAGAGGAATTAGCAGTCAGGAAAGGGTTGTTTGAGCTGAGGATAATAAGAGCAGCACTACTCCTAATGAAAAGTAATCGTACGACATAATAACTCAAATTGGAATACAGGCATTATGATACTTAAGGTTTTAAAACGCAACCATAGCAGAGTTATTCGAACTGGTGTCGTTTACTGAATTGCATGAAAATTCCACCACAAATCAAAGGTGAGATAACAGAACAGCTATGCCTGTCCCTGGTTTACAGGTAGAGAAACTGAGAACATGGCCATTAGAGTCACGAGGGCGTTTACCAGCTCGGTGGCCTCTCTCCCGGTATTTATCATCATCAATGTCATTTAGTCTTTGTGCCTGTTTCCGACGCTGCAAAATGGGACAGTAGTGTTTGTTTCCCACATATGTTACTAGGATTAAGGCACTACACGTGCAAGCCACTTAGTACAAAATAGACATTTCGTAAATAGTTTCACTTACATAAATATTACATAAGACCCAATGTCTTCTGATTTTTAGGTGTGAGCTCATTGCAGTACACTAAGCTTCTTATTATTTTTTTTTTAACATGGATGGATTCTGGATAGCTATATCATTTTAATAGGTATCTTATATGTAAACCCACCACAGAGATACAGACACTCATACACATAATAAACACCTTATAAACTTCCACCTAACTTTGTAAAATCTGGGAGAATTTGTCCAGCCGGAATTTTCACAGTAATGTTTATTGAATATCAAAACTTTGCTGTTGCAATAGCTATTATTCCATTTTTTGGAGTAGTCTAATTATGGGTTATATAAATTCCTGTTATTAAATTATTATCAAAAATAAAATTTGTAGTAAGCACCTGAATTAGGATGTAAAAAATTGTGTCTCCTTTCAGGGCAAGGTGACGGTGGTGTTAGCTTTGTTTAGAACACTTCTTTAAGTTTGACTTACTTACCTTGAAGAGAATTAAAGGTAATAAAACAAAAGATCATGCAAAATTTAACTTCCAACAAGAGAAAAGAAGAATCATGATCAGAGCAGGAAGAAAGGGGGAGTTTCGTCTTTAAAATGTGGCTCTTAGCTTTGATAATATCAGTTTTCAATAAAATATCTTCCAAAAGAAGTTCAATCAAATGAAAAGGCACCCAAGATGTGTATGATTAAAAAGTATCAGCAGGCTAATTCATCAAGTGTATTCGGGATATTGCTAATAAACCCGTAAAGAAATCCTTTCCAGATTTTGTCTGCTCTTCCTATTCACTAAAAAGCAAAGTATTTTTCCTTCATTCATTTTTCCCCTTTACTCATGTCTTCCTTTAGCCAGTCAACAAGGGTTAATTTAACAATAGTAATAACAATATGCACCAGGGGGTGGATAAGAGATATCCTTGCTTTGGAGGAATATAACATACATGTAAGTCAAGGCACAAAACCAAGGTGTGACACGGTGTCAAGAAGCATCAGAAAGAGAGTAAAACACTTCTGGCAGCTGTGATTAGAGAGCTGGACGGAGAAGGAGCGGCGGGACTGAGCCCGCCGGGCAGAGATGGGCGACAGGGTCGGGGAGACTCTAAGTACTGCACATGGAGCCGTACGGTAGGGAATCTAAAACAGGATTACAAAGGCGTTTGAGAGCAAATTTTAGAAATGTTTGCTATCAATCATTCATTCCACCAGTATTGTGGGGGGTTCTGTACATGTGCCAGCACTTTTTCCTAATTGGCACAGTGAATAAAACACATGGCAATCCCTGCCTTCGTAGAATGTGCATTCTACAACCAAGCAGGAAGAGGTGAAATAGCAAGCCCTAAATGACAGAAGAGGGAAGAACATTCCAGATTTAAAAACAAAAAACAAAACAGACAAAACAAGCCAGCCACTGCAAAGGGCCTGAGCTGAGCCCGTGCCCAGTGCATCAGAAGAACCGGGAGGGACCCATGTAGTTGGAGAGGAGTGAGCAAGATCTGGGGGAGAAGGGGGTGAGGGCAGCAATGTGGGGGCACTGGAGGCAGACCTTGAAGAGATGGGCGACTTTAAAGGCTCTGGCTCTTATGTGAATTGGTGTGAGAAATCTCAGAGAGTGACTCCACCTCCTTAGGCAAAGGACCATCTACTGAGCGTGTATTCTAGAAGGCAGGGGTGGAAGCCAGACAGGAGCTGCGAGGTTGTATCATGTCCGCAAAGGGGTAATGGCGGCCGAGACCAGTGTGGTACAAATGGCATGGTGAGATCAGGTCCCGGATACTGTGAAGGTGAGGTTGACAGTTTTGCTGTTGAGGTGTGCAAGACATGGTGGGTCAAAGGCAATTCCAGAGTTTTAGTCCTAAGTCATTGAAAAGAAGGAGTTGTCATTAACTGGAATGGAAAGACATTGGGAAGAGCAAGTCTGGGGTGGGGAATGGTTAGGAACATGGCTATTTTGGTGCCCAGGTGGTTCAATTTAGTCATTCATTATTTACCCATTATTTGTTAATTATGCTTATTATTATGCTTGTTGTGCTGAGACAGTGGTCACAGAAACCTACAGAATAAGGCTGCTTCATCAACGGGTAGTTAAAGGCTTTATTTCTTTAAAGAGTCCAATATTGCCAATCTCAAATATCATATTTTATTTTGGTTGTTTTCTTTTTAGCAGGACACACACGTGAATAAAATAGTGAGGAGCAGAGATGGGGAAAGGCATAAAGACAAACAATTTCTGTGAAGCAGGCTCCAGAAATTCCACAATGCCAAGGCAATGAGAGGAGTTTCCAAAGTCAGAGACTGAAATAGACAAACTGCACCATCAGACTCTGCATATCTGGACCTATCCCAAACTGAAGAAAAAAACAGAGCCTTTCCACAAGAACAGGGGATTAGCCATTCCTCTCTGCCCCACATCCAAGAATATCTTAAGTATCGACTCTGATTCCAATATTGCACACTATGGGCACATAAATTATGCCGGGTGGCCCCAAGATTTAATAATCTGCCATATTACAGAGAATCGTCTGATCAATATCAATACTGAGGACACATGAAGAAATCTGCCAAACATTTAGGGATCGAAAGAGGAAGACGTCTTATCAGACTTTCTATGCCAGTGTACACTAAATGATTTTAAATGCCTGTTTTTCAGTTTTATGAATGGTCAAGCATCTGTGTTTTGGCATATGGTTTGGCCAACATGGGCCTTCCACAAAGAAACATGCACATGTGTTTTCTAGGAGAACTATTTACAGTATTGGATGGTCACATCTTTTAAGGATGCAGCTACAACCTTCATTATGGAGACATTAATTATGAGTAACTATTATTCCCCAGGTCTCATGCATCCTCAGGTTTGTTCTATGAAACATCTGATACAATGCTTTTTAAGAACATTACATACCCTTGTTTCTAATTTGACATGCTTGTATTCTTTTATCCTTAAACTTTCATCTTTTTAATAGGAAATAATTGTCTCATTTATATTGAATTGTCTGCATAGAGGGGTTTTTTCCCTAAGTTAAAAATAGAAAATTACAAATTAAGGTATGGTTGGGTAAAGGGCTCCCTGAAGCCCATTTGTCATTAATGGGTTTAACCTCGGGAAAAACAAAAGCTAAGCAAATTTTAGTCCATTCATTGTCCATTGTTGATGCCAACAGCAGCTGAACTGAACTGTACAATGTTTCACAAAAGAGGAAGGAAGGAAGGAAGGAAGGAAGGAAGGAAGGAAGGAAGGAAGGAAGGAAGGAAGTGAATAAGGAAGGAAGAAAAGGAGAGAGAAAGAGAGAGGGAGGGAGGGAAGAAAAGAAAACTAGAGAGGAAAAACTGAAAGACAAAACAATAGAATTTTTTTTAATTTTTTTAATGTTTTATTTATTTCTAGGAGAGAAAGAGAGACAGCGTGAGCAGGGGAGGGTCAGAGAGAGAGGGAGTCACAGATTCTGAAACAGGCTCCAGGTTCTGGGCTGGCAGTCAGCACAGAGCCCGACGCGGGGCTCGAACCCACGAACCGCGAGATCATGACCCAAGCGAAAGTCGGACGCTTAACCGACTAAGCCACCCAGGCGCCCCAAAACAGTAGAATTTTTAAATTAAAATGAAATAATGTTGGGAGCACCTGGGTAGCTCAGTCTGTTAAGCATCCTATTTTGGCTCAGATCACGATCTCAGTTTATGAGTTCGAGCCCTCCCTTGGGCTTGCTGCTGTCAGAGCAAAACTCCATCCCCATCTCTCTCTCTCTCTGCCTTTCCACCACTCACTTTCTTTCCAAAATAAATTTTTAAAGAATAACAAATACATACATCCATACATAAACAAACAAATGTAACGGAGTACTACTGTGTATGAACAGACGGTGCCAGGTTCAGAGGTGCTCTGTTCTTTCTTGCTTCTGGTCTTGTTATGGATCGCGTGTTCCTGTCCCCCAGACCCACAGGTTGGTAGCCCTCCCCCACTTGGGATGATATTAGGAGATGACGCCTTTGGGAGGTGACAGAAGAGGTGCCCTTACCAGAAGAGAAAGAGAGACCAGAGCGCTCTCTCCACACGGAGCACAAGATGAGAAGGCTGCCATCTACAAGCCTGGAAGAGGAGCCGCCAGAGCCCCCCAGGTGGTGACATCCTGATCTCAGGCTCCCAGCTTCCAGAACTGTGAGAAATAATTATCTGTCCTGTGATACTCTGTGACGGCAGCCCACTACTTTTCCTTACCCCCGTCTCCATCCAGGGGGAGGTCTCTGGCTACTCCTCCAGGGTCACCTGAAGCCCAGTGAGCCACGTTCATGCTTGCTGTGCTCTGCCGGGGATACAGGGCTGCACCCAGACCTCAGAGGACCCAGACCCAGACACTGTGGGAAGCGAGTTTCTTGACGTTTTCCTGGTGCATCTGCTCAAATGCAGACAGGTATGCCCAAGCAACCTGATGTACAAGGTCGAAAAGGTCAAAAAAAAAAAAAAGCTACTTCAGCCTACGTCCTTCTTGCAAATGTCAAACAATAAGTTGTTTAGTTTCCCAATCTTTAGAGTGTTCTCCTGAAATGAACCACAAAATGAACAGTCTTCACATTGTGCATTGCTGCTTGGAATATGCATTAATTTGTTTCTGACAAACGAAACTTGCCACCCAGTCTTGATTTTCACCATGCGATCTAACCTACGAGCGTGGGACTCTAAGGACTGACTTCCAAGTGTGTTCTTAAGGAAAGAAAGTAGCTCACGTCTTTACCCTCCAATATTTTGCTGCCCACCTGTGCAGCTTTACTTTTAGAGGTTTTCATTTTAAACTAGTCACAACCCATACATATTGCTTGTGTTAGCTGACTGAAAGACACATCCCTCCAATGATAAATTGGAGTGAATGTTATTACCTCCTTGTGCCATCTTGACACCATAAGAGGGACATTAGGTGACCACAGGATGTATAAGGTACTTCTTAATATTTAAGACATAAGCCACTGTCTTTAACCAAGTGCTTTCTAGAAGATGAGAAAAAACAATTTATTGAATCAAACTAAATTTACACTGTATTATACATCGCAAAGTCATGCTTAATGATTTTTTAAAAATTTTTTTAAATTTGTTTTTAATTTTTTTTTGAGAGAGAGAGAGGAAAGGGCAGAGAGAGAGGGAGACACAAAATTCAAGACAGGCTGCAGGATCCAAGCTGTCAGCACAGAGCCCCATGTGGGCCATGAACTCACTAACCGAGAGATCATGACCTGAGCTAAAGTCAGACGCTCAACTGACTGAGCCACCCAGGGGCCCCGCTTAATGATTTTCTTAAATACAAATGTTACGTCCATCAATCTCTTTTCACGAGCAATGATAAAGACCAGGGGCTGATCTCAGTTCTGTAGAGCCTACAGCCTAACAAATTTTTGTGTTTCCTTTAACAGGAAGAAAACAAACAAGTAATACGTTGGCTACGCACAGCCGATGGCTCACCACGAGGTGGCCCGTTCTCTTTCTTTCCGTATTTCTACACCCTCCCCACTTTCCACCTATCTCTGCCTCCTGTGCTGGCCTCTTTGCCTCAATATATGTCTTACAAAAAAGGGTTGCTTTGGTGTAATCCCATGACCTCTCATGCAAGCTCCCTGACCTGCTTTCCACCCGGACCTCTCTTCTAAGGTTCAGCCCCAGCTGTGAAGTGGGACGTCTTCACTTACAAGTCACACAGCTTTCCCAAGCTGGAGCCGTTAGTCAGATCAGACCCAGAGCTTCTACATTCCCTAACTTCACAGCCCCCCACCTTTCCGATCGGCGACATAGTACTCTGTGATCTCTACCTCCTACATGACTCTTGGGTTCACCCCAAATCTCTGCTGTATCTTCAGCAAACACAGTAATCGGAGAGGTGATTGCCACCCTGAGTGAGTCTTTAAAATGCAGCCTTGTTTGATGTTATCAAGTGTTCTTTTGCTTGTTTGCTAAATTTCAATAGAAATGGAAAGCTTTTCAAGGCAAATGCTGTCTCTTATATTCTTCCCCATCACTCGGATATGCTTCTCCTCATAATTAGCTCCGGACTCTCAGCAGACAAAATCATCGTCTCCTAGATGGAAAAGAAAAATATTAAGAAAGAGGTGAACTCTTCCAACATCCAAAGACCAGGCCCATTAATTTATAGGTATCTGAATCCATGTTCATTTTTCATTCCTGGTACGATAGAAGTGAAGCCCTCTTGCAAACTCAGACTCTCTACCCCCCCACCCCCCCACCCCCGCTTCACCCGGGAAGGATTCCACCCCTTTCTTTCTTCTTACTGCTTGTTAAGCATCTCCAACTCTACCAACACTTCCCAATCATGAGTCACAATAATTGTCATTCTCACCATTAAAACCAGTCACCTCTGGGGTACTGAGGTGGCTCAGTCTTTTAAGCATCCGACTTCAGCTCAGGTCATGATCTCACAATTCATGAGTTCGAGCCCCACATCAGGCTCGCTGCTGTCAGCACAGAGCCTGCTTCAGATCCTCTGTCCTTCCCCATCTGCCCATGCCCCACTCACACACTCTTTCTCTCTCTTAAAAAATAAATACACTTATGTGGAAACTAATTTGACAATAAACTATTTGTAAAAAAAAATACACTTAAAAATTTTTAAAAATGTACTCTTTACTGGTTCTCCTGATCACTTCAATCCTAAAATTTCCTGAAATGAGGTCCACATTCACTGCTTCTTTGGTCTAAACATGAACACAGTGAGAAGGGCTCGAATGGAGAGCTACAGGAGGGAGAGCTTATAGAAGAGGTAGACCAGTTATCAAGGAATGCATCGAGGGCTTCCCTCAAATTTTTAAATTTGGAGGGAAAACATTGCAATAAAAATAGGTACCACTGGGAAAGATAGAGAACATCAAGGTACTTCATAAACCCATCAGGGTTATCTATCACATTGAATAATTAATTACCTTTTCCTCAGAAGGCATTCATTTTTATAGGAGCTACCTAAGGTGTAAATCACACTGGATCTGAGAGAGAAGTCAAATAACCTGAAATTTGAAACTGCATTGGTGAATTCATATTAAAGAATAAAATAAAGGATATGGTGGAGGCTTACAGGAAGCTTTATCTCTCTGAAGTTGCAATTAATGTTACATGAGTAAAAAAAAAAAAAGCAGAGGTGGAGGGGAGCTGAGCTATATACACTTGAGTCCTATAAATTATAATAGTTAGAATCCACAGTATAGAAACCAGCACTTATGACTCACATTTGGATTCACAATTGTTACTTGTCTGGGTTTAACTGTGAATCGAACTAAGAACTTTCTGACAGCGTGTCTCTCAGAGGAGATTGCCACAGCCCTTCCTTTTGTTTTTGTATTTTGTTTTTTTAAATAGTTTATTGTTAAATTGGATTCCATATAATACCCAGTGCTCATCCCCACAAGTGCCTTCCCCCATGCCCATCACACCCCTTCCCCCCACATCCATTAGTCCTCAGTTTGTTCTCAGCATTCAAGAGTCTCTCATGGTTTGCCTCCCTCCCTCTCCCTCACTCTTTCCCCCCATCTTCTCCCCCACGGTCCTCCGTTAAGTTCCTCCCAATCCTCCTATATGTGCAAACATACTGTATCTGTCCTTCTCTGCCTGACTTATTTCGCTCAGCATAACACCCTCAAGGTCCATCCATGTTGCTACACAGGCCAGATTCATTCTTTCTCATTGCCTTGGAGTATTCCATGGTATAGATAAACCACATCTTCTTGATCCATTCGTCCATTGATGGACACTTAGGCTCTTTCCATGTTTTAGTTATTGTGGAGAGTGCTGCTGTGAACATTGGGGTACATGTGCCCCTGTGCATCAGCATTTCTGTGTCCCTTGGGTAGATTCCTAGCAGTGCTATTGCTGGGTCCTAGGGGAGTTCTATTGTTAATTTTTTGAGGAACCTCCACACTGTTTTCCAGAGGGGCTGTACCAGTTTACATTCCCACCCACAGTGTAAGAGGGTGCCTGTTTTTCCACATCCTCGCCAGCATCTAGTCTTCTGATTTGTTCATTTTAGCCACTCTGACCAGCGTGAGGTCACAGCCCTTCCTTTTGAATGTGTCAGCGTGAAACACAGCAACAAACATATTCGTGTTTATTCGTGTGCTCTCCCCCAATACATTCTGCACCTCACTGATAGGAATTAACTGTTTTAGAGCATAAACCCTGAGGTCAAGGACTAAATCCATCTTTTACATATCGCAAGGCACACAGGAGCGCATTTCATTGATATCGTTGACAATAAAAATGAGCAGCATCGGGGGTTTGAACTCCACAGTGCTGATGCTGTGGGCTGCAGGAGGCACTGTGCTGGGGGCCGGCCTGTGCACTGCAAGATATTAGCAGCATCCTTGGCCTCCACCCTCTGGGTGCCGGTTCCATGCCCACCCCTGTTGTGGCACTCAAAAATGTCTTCAGACACTGCCAAATGTCACCTGGGGGACAATATCGCGCTGGGTTGAGAACCACAGCTCTGAAGACGTGCGGGACGACTCATCATAAAGGTATCACAGCACAGGGCAGAGGACAGACACGGGCCCCTGCCACATTCCAGCCATATCATGCTGGTGTGGCAGACCAGGGAGGGCAGAAAGAGGCCTATGCAAGCCGTAGAATCTACCCCAACTGTGGTAACACTGCCTGCTGGATTCGAAACTATTAGACAGCATTCTATTTTTAAAACTTTTTCTATGAGAAGGCCATCGAGAATTGATGCCCCAGTGGTAGGAGGCATAAAAAAGCCATGTGAGGTCGTAGGTAGATTAAGTTTTTTATAAATCAACAGTGCCATGTGACTGACTGCCAAACCCTCTCCAGTGTGATCAATTTGCTCTTCAGCTGCATTAAGAGTTGGCATAATTTATTTAATGGAAAACTTAATGCTCTGTATTTTAAGATAACTTCTGAAATGTCCTAAGACTACATTTGATGAATATCTAGACATATACTGGGAAATACTCAATGAGTTGGAAACTGTCAGAGAAATCACCCATCTGAATACAGAAGAAACAGTCTTAGGAGGTATGAGAGTCTTCAATAGGACTTAAACTAAAGCACACACCCAAAGACCATTGATAAGGATATTATAGGAAGGTTGTTAAGTTCCACATGACCAGTTAAACTTGAATACTGAGGCCCCTGCGAATCCTGACAGACTGTGATTCCTTAAAAGGATCATTCATTTTTTTCCCCTCTCTTGCCCATTTAAGGCCAGGACCAGGAGGGTCCCTGGATTCATCTTCCCAGCCTTCAGGAGAGAATGAACCCTCACAGCCCTTTGTATCTTGATTTCACGTCAGTTTGAATAACTCAATACTCCTTTACCAGCGTCTTCTCACGGTCTTCTTTTCTTAAGAACAGGATAAATATCAAGTCCCTGGTCAACCCTCTTTGGCTTCTTCAGGTATGCAGAATGAGTTTCAGACCAAATAAATTATTGACTCTCCTGTTCTAATACAACAGAATTTATCTTTTCCAAATAGCTTTAATCTTTATTACCTAGTGCATCATTATTTATACAACTTGGGTTTATCCATGAGAAGGTCACCACTGAGGGTATGATCAGATACAATTGAAATTGCCCACCAATAAAGCTGGTCTCATTCAGTGGGCTTGTGAAGATGCTCTCAAAGACAAACTTCCAGAATTACCTACTCTTCCCCATACATTGCATTCCTTACTTCCTGGGAAATAAACAAGGTCTTTTTGTTCACTGATGTCCCAAGTATTAGGTTTGAGTCACTAGTGATCCCAAAGTGACTCAATGTCATAGCATGAGTGGGTCCTTGTTATATAGTATTCTTCCGGAATAGGACGTGTTCTTACTTAATCATGTCAATTTTCATTTGTTTCCCATTCAACCTGAAGATAGTCAGCATGTACTAGTCTTATTATTTCTTGCAAAAAGCACAATATTTTATTTTAAAAATGTAACATTATATCTCCAGCTGGAAAACGTTCCAAAATCGTTGAGATCCTCTCTTGTTTAAAGATTACTCACTGTCTTTTGTGTAATCCCAATCTTCAAATTCTAAATCAGGTTAATCCTCTACCCAGTAAAATATCAAGTTTCCTCTCACCGCAAAGTCAAATGTAATATAAGGGCAAAAGTAGTCTACAAGTAAAATCATCTGACAAAAGTCTGCCACAAAGGGGCCATCAATTTTCCAGAGGGTTCCATTCTTGTCAAAATTTTCATTGGCCCTTTTCAGCAAGTTTCTTTGCATTGTCTTACACGTGCGAATTTGCTTGCTTGACTCAGGGGCGTTGTTGAATTTAATTGATGGTGCTAAAGTTCAAAGTCAGGAAATTTGTTTTTTTCATGATCAGGAATCAGGAATCTTTTCATCTCTGTGTCTGATATTTCCTACCTGTAAGGCAAACTCTGGTCCAAGTGAGGGGAATGTGATTAGGATTTCTAAATAAATATCTAAGGGTTTTCAAAGACCCAAGGCAGATTATAACACAGAATCTTATACTAGTTCTACAACTTCATAGGCGATCCCAGAGGTCTGATAGTTATGAATATGGGAACTTATAAAGCCTGTGAAAACTTTCTTCCTTCCTTCCTTCCTTCCTTCCTTCCTTCCTTCCTTCCTTCCTTCCTTCCTTCCTTCCTTCCTTCCTTCCTTCTTTCTTTCTTTCTTTCTTTTTTCTTTCTTTCTTTCTTTCTTTCTTTCTTTCTTTCTTTCTTTCTTTCTTTCTTTCTTTCTTTCACCTCTATGCTTCCTCCAAAGCCCTAGGAGTTCGCCCAGTCCAGACATCCAAGAAATTGGGGGTGTGGTTCCCCGAACAACCATTACTGGTGGATGGAGGGATGGGTAGATAGACGTCCCAACCTATCTTCCTTCGGAGGACAGTTCTGGGCTCCACGAGATGCTCCTTCTTGGTGGGTCTCCAGAGGATTTGAGCCCCATTGCTCACAGGGATAACCACTTTTTATTGGCTTTTTCAATGACACACACTTTATTGACTTTTTCCTTCCCATTCCCCTCACTCTTGGAATCATCTTCCAAACAGATCACTTGCACCCAATATCTTATCTCAAGTTCCCTTTTCGAGTGAACCCAAACCAGGACACTTCCCAGATCACTTCAGTTCAATAAACTTTATTCGGCTATTACCTCTATTCTAGGAAATGTGCTCCGGTTCAAAGATAAACAGTGCAATAGTGCATTCTTATCCCAGACAGTAGGTGCTTTCTTTGATGGAGCAACACAAACAGACACATCATCACAATGTAATACTGTAATTGCATGTCCAAAGGTTTATAGTAGCTCAAAAGAGGGAACCACAAATTCTTTGTGCAGTGGGGGTCGTGGAAGAAGGAATCTGTTTGGGAATACTTCCAGAAAAGGTGTTTAAATGGATGCTACATGTATCAAATAATAGTGTGCTGCATGAAAAGAAAAGAAAAAAAGAAAAGCAAAGAAAAGCAGAAATAATCTGAACAAAGACTAAAATCATGGACTATTAATTCCTTCAATGTGAGTTACAGAGCACTTACTACATGCCAAGTTTCCTGCTAAACTCTGGGACCACGTCAGTGAAGAATACAGCATTTTGAGATGCTGAAATTCTGCCAGGACCCAGTGTTCTGTGCCTAAAGAGCTCTACTGAGTTTCTGCTACGCTGTGAACATTGTCATGTCAGGGACCAAGTTTCTTCTTCTTCCTCCTCTTCTTCTTCTTCTTCTTCTTCTTCTTCTTCTTCTTCTTCTTCTTCTTCTTCTTCTTCTTCTTCTTTAATTTCATGCAGAATTTATCAAACTCTCCCATCTCTAAAGTCTTACTCGACTTGTCCATCATTTGGAGGCAGCCTAACATCTCGAGCCATTTTGAGGAGTGATCTGATGCAGAGGTGAAGGCACTCACAATGATGTGTCTGAGGAGCTTAGAAATGTTTGGATTTCTTGGACCCGACTTTCTAAAATAAAACCATTTTTTTGGTTCAACACTTTCCTTAGCTTCTCAACCCACGCTACTCTCACTCTGGGAGCTACAGCTTGTGAAACAGGCAGCGGGAGGAAGACCTCACCCAGCGAAATTCACTCGGGAAATTCTGATCTGTAAACCCTGCCCAGAGTCATTCAGAAACCAGCTCTGAGACCTTCATCTGGGTAGCTCTGTCCCTGTGGTGGAGTCAGAAGAGGAAATGCAGGTGAAGGGGACTCCCAACCTAATGGAATGCACCACCATCTTGGTCTGCAGGACAGATTTGTTTCCTGCTAACACATGTATTTCTTGCCTCCTAAACACAACTTGAGCACAACTTTTCAGACACCCAAGGAGAGACCGAACCCCGGGGGTCAGATGGAGTAAGCAATGGGCTGACACACACTGGGCTTGTCTTCGGCCACAGAAGGCCATGCTTCTTGTTCTAAAGTCGGCGGGCCCGCCCCAACCCACAGCCCTGAACCCAGGTCTGGCTTTTAAATGATGATCCCAGTTTCTCAGTTCAGTAAACTGCCTTGTTTAAATATTCCTCTCATCTATTTTTTTACCTCCTTGGGGGAGCAAAGTATTTCCTGACATCTGTTTTGAATTTGTTTTTCTTTTAATTTCTGTGTAGGCCTCTTTTTCCTATCATCTGCCCTGAATTGAAAATAACATAGAGGGTTGAAAGGGTGCTTGCCGGTTCTGGAATAATACGGCCTCTCACCTCAGGGCATGTGTGCTCCCTGTATGTGAGTCTCCTGGCCAGTGCAATGTGGCCACCTCAGTATTCTGGGACTGAGACCAAGCTGTGTGTCCCTAAAATCCCCACCAAGCATTTCATAAGTCAGGAATCCTTACTGGAAAAGAATGACGGATGGCCTCTGTTATGGACTGGATGCCCGTGTCCTCCCCAAAATTCTTATGATGAAGCCTAAACCCCCTACGTGATGGTATTTGGAGATGGGGGTCTTAGGGAGGCAATGAAGGTTAGATGCGGTCAGAGATCAGAGGGTGGAGTGTTCATGACAGATTTAGGGCCTTTCGGAGAGACATGGGAGCACTCTCTGGGGATCTCTATCTCTGCCATTGTGAGGACACAGCAAGAAAGCAGCTGTCTGGAAGTCAGGAGGAGATCTCACACCAGAACCTGACCCTGCTCACACCTTGACCTTCTGCTTCCGAGCTCCAGAACTGGAGAGAAAAATCACAGTTGCTTAACTAACACCACAATTGTTCGGTCACCCTGTGGTGTAAATGGTTAATTAGGGCAGCCCCGTAGACACAGATACCCCTGTTGCAGCGACTGTCACTGTCGCTTCTGTATGTCACATGATGTCCTCTCCAGACATGTTAGGGGACACTTCCTACATTTGTGGCTCTACTGACCCAAATGATCATATCGATAAATTCCTCTGGATTCCCTGAACTCTGGTGATTCATGTTTAGGATAAACACTATACCTCTGCCATGGGCAATAATGTTATTTGGGGCATGTTTTTAATGTATTCATTATAGACTTTGGGGGGAGTAAATTGAAATGGAAATTACATTATCTATGATTCTACCGTCCTACAATAAATAACAAGTATGTGGGGCGCCTGGGTGGCTCAGTCAGTTGAGCATCTGACTTCGGCTCAGGTCATGATCTCACAGTTCGTGGGTTCGAGCCTCACGTCGGCTCTGTGCTGACAGCCTGGAGCCTACTTTGGATTCTGGGTCTCTCTCTCTCTTTGACCCTCCCCTGATCACGCTGCCTCTCTCTCTCTCTCAGAAATAAATAAAACATTTTAAAAAATAATAAAAAACAAAAAACCCAAGTATGTGTTGCTAAGATTACTTCCGGTCTTCCTTTATATGCTTATCTATGCTTAAACTGAAGCATATATATGCATATCTTGTTGCGTGTGTGTTTATGAATGTGTTGTCATTCTATATTCATGGGCATTGTATATGTGTGAGTCTAGCAGATGTGCATGTGTATGGGTCTATCTGTATATGTATATGTGTATATACGTGTATTCACTCTGAGTGATACATCTGCTTGTGTATTTTATATGAACATATACCACATGCTTGCACCCCTTAACACACATACACGTTGCATCTATGATGTCAGCAAAGTATTCTGCCAATCTAGATACTTTGTGATTCAGAATCCAGAGAACGAGTAAACAATTGGAAGATGGAGCAAACGAGTTTATGAGACTGTTGCTGAAAGTTGCAGAATGAATTCCTTTTAATGTTCTTTGAAAATAAAAGTAAAAATTAGGATTCCTTTTTATTTACTGCTCCACCCCACATGGGGCTCCTTCTCCAACACCACTCCATGCAAAGACCATGTCACGTGGCCCCTTGGCTGTATTTTGGATAAAACCTGCCACCAAACGGTGATGACAAGGTCAGTTCTGTTCCAGCATGTGTCTCTTTCCAAAGGACACCACCATTTTCTGTACTGAACGTTTCTTTACATGAAATATTTTATGAATAGGCACTTTTTATCTTTTTAATGTTTTAATGTTTATTTACTTTGTTTATTTTTGAAAGAGAGAGAGAGAGACAAAATGGGAGTGGGGGAGAGGCAGAGAGAGGGGGAGACAGAATCTGAAACAGGCTCCAGGCTCTGAGCTGTCAGCACGGAGGCCGATGCGGGGGCTCAAACCCACAAACCGTGAGATCATGACGTGAGCCAAAGTCGGATGTTTAACCCACTGAGTCACCCAGGCGCCCCTGAATAGGCACTTTTTAAACAGGAAAGTGGTATGTAAATATGAAACAGTAGAGGGAATGGAGGGAAAACTCAGAAATCAAAGTAAAATGTGGATACGGGGGCAAGCATGATGAAGATCTAGCTCTTTCATCAGCTCTGCCAGGACCGCAGTGAGGTCGGCACCAGGGGACAGAACAGGGCCAACGTGTGCCCGAGGGCACTGCCTGCCCAGGGCAGCTGGGCCCCGGGTCAGAGGGCGGCTGGACCATCTCCGAGAGGCACTGGCAGCCCTTCTGCATTCCCTTGTCCGTTGCCCGTGGCCATCTGTATTTTGAGATGTCCACCAAGGAGTGGGAAAATGCTTTCCTCTCGTTTCCAGCAGGGAATAATTTCTGTGAGTGATTGACTACTCTAAACAGTCTTCATTCTAGCATCCGCATTTACTTAGACGAGCATCTCCTTTTATAAAACGGAGTATCTGTTCAGACTGCCCACAGTCCAGTTCTCACGGTCTCCCGTGACCTTGGACAGGAAAGAAGAGGCCTGGAGGAGCTTGCTGGGATATGGTGTTCCTTAACTGTCGATTATGAACTTCTAAAATTACGAAGATGAAGAAAATCTTGGACTATTTCCTGAAGGTACTTATTCTGTGCTTTTGTCAAAGTCAGTTCAAACCGTGGCCTTATGATGCCATGCGAAGATCTCAGTAATGATTTTTGAACATCGTAAGAGCTTTTTTTCCAAATTAAATGATTACACGGCTCTTTAAAAAAAATGGATACAGGTGTTCAGTTTCTGTACAGTTACCTGAAAAATGATTTCCTGAAGCTGACCGAGTAAAGGGCTCCATTACAATTTTGTATCAATTCTAAAGGATGTGGGGAGTCCAAATTGGGTGAGGGGGGTGGGGAGAGCATGAGAATATGAGATCAAAGCATGTACACGATAGGAGAAAATGCCATTTCTCTGTGGCTTTGAAAATCTCCTTTTCAAGGGATGCCCTCCCCACCTACTTGGGGGTTTGGCATATGCTTGTGCTCCAGATGGATTCGCGGCGATACAGCTGTTAAGTAGCTGGCTCTCCTGCTCTGCGCGCCCCGTGCCAGCTGGCCGGCAGCAACCGCGCTTGGAGAAGGAGCTGATTCCTCCCAGCTGTTCTGCACAAGAAGCAGAGAACTGTGGTTGCTCACCAGTTTTCCCTCTAAGCCGTTTTAGCTTAAGCTCCATCCCAACAAAATAACACTTCTCCCCAAAGGCTACTTCCTGCTGCATGTGCTCCGTCCACTTGACGCGTAGCCGGGAACCGAGCGGCCGCTGGAGATGGTTTGGAAACGGTGAAAGCAAAACTCGGGGCAGCAAAGCCGGGAACAGGGCAGGAAAGGAGGGATCTCAGTCCAGCGCAGGGAGTGTGTGGGGAGTCCCCGGGGCTGACTGTGTAGACAGGCGGCCAGGAGACGTGTTTGGTCTGCAGACCAGAGGCCCCGACGCGTGGACATCACCTTTCTCAGTAGCTTGTTTCCGGCAGATGATGCAGCCAACAAGCGCTCTGAACTGGAAATGAAATTCAGAAAGGAGCCTGCACCTTTCAAAGCCCGGGGAGCGAATCCCCTCTGGAAAGCTGGGGTGCAGGGGAAAGGTCATGTGACCACGTGTCCAGGCAAGTCCTCAGACCACTTCTCTTAGACAGTGCGTGAGCCACATGCCTTTTAGAAATGTGGGGGGTAGAGGTCTCAGCATTTTATATTTTCCTTAAGAACAGGAGTGCATTTTGTCCATCACGCTGTACTCTGCTTTGAATTTACGCTTTTTAAGGGCGGTTTGTTATCTAACAACTCTGAAGACACACTAGAAAACTCCAGTTCCTGGCCAGTCTCTCCACACCCCACCCCTCAATTCCATCTTCCACCCCAGCCCCACGTATTTCCTCACGGGCCACTTGATCTGTGTGCCTCCTTGATCCTGGCGGCTCTGTGAGGTGGGGAGGACAGAGACTGGTTCATTGGAAAACAAGAGGCTTGCAAGATTCTCTGAAGGGATTCGCACCGTCGGAGGTGCTGCCGAGGCCGACAGATGAGCTGACATCTTGACCCCTGGGCAGAAGTGAAGGAGAAAACAGGAACAACACACAGAGGCTCTGCCTTCTCCGGAAAGGCACGGACCACCAAGCAACGCTCATGTTTGCTTCCCGTAATTGCTTGTTTGAATAATTGCGCTCCTATAATTGCATGGGAACTCTCAAGCCCAACATGCATGGAGAGACCTACAAATCACTGGTCATGAGCAAGTTCATCTGACACAGTGGAGGGCGATGCGGCAGGGTCCGCCGTCCAAGAGAAACCTGCCGGGGTTCTGACAAGACACCATCCTTCCGACCTGCCTCATAACTATATCATGATTCACTGGCCCTCCATCTCTTGAGATGTGATGGGCGCTTTTATCTTTCCCCAAGTGAAACAAAAAGTTATCAGAAAACTTAATTGTGCTGCCATTGACTGGGGAGAAGACGGAGTAACCAGTGGTGTAATTACTGTAGAACATGGAACAGAAAACAGATCTTAAAAACTCCAAATTTATATTTTACAAACATAGAGACCGGTTGTTGAAAGGTAGGAGATTAAATGAAGGCTGATTTCCCTCAGTACATAATCATGAAATATTTTAATTAAACAGAATTGGGGGAAAGATAACAAAATTTTTAAAGTTTATTTATTTACTTTGAGAGAGAAAGGGAGTGAGAGAGTCAGCATGAGTCGGGGAGGAACAGGGGGAGAGGGACAGAGAATTCCGAGCAGGCTTCATGCTGTCAGTGCAGAGCCTGATGCAGGGCTCAAACTCACAAACAGTGAGATCATGACCTGATCCAAAATCAGTGGCTTAACGACTGAGCCACCCTGGTGCCCCTTAAAAGATAGTATGTAAGGGGAGCCTGGGTGGCTCAGTTGGTTGAGTGTCCAATGTGATTACAGCTCAGGTCATGATCCCAGGGTCATGGGATTGAGCTCCATGTTCAGCATGCAGCCTGCTTAAGATTTTCTCTCCCCCTGCCTCTCTCTCTCAAAATAAAATGATAGTCTTTTTACAACATTAAGGTTGAAATTAAAGAACAGAAATTTCTCATGTAATATATACTATATTTCTGCAATTCATCTAGGACCTGTGGATAAAACCCTTTCAAATACTCTTTATCTCCCCAGGCCGCCAATTTTATCACAAGTAGAAGCAGTGCTTTAGGAAATAACAGAATATTGACTAATAAATGCTGTCTGATTCAGTGATTTATTTTCTTCAAAAGTTATACCCATGTTCAAAATGATCCCCAGTGAAGGGCCACACATTAATTTAAAAATATTTCAACAGGAAAATTCATCTGTGAACTCTGTGATGTCACCACGTTACTGTAAAACACCTTCTCATTTTTTCCCCCCTCCACGAGCAGGATTCATACCAACATACCTCTCCAGTGCTACCACATACTCAGCAAAATGAATATGTTAATCACCTTCTGTGTGTAGAATGCTGTACAAGGCAATATGGCGGGGTAAAGGATGGGAAGGGAAGGGAGAAAACAGAGAAAGAGAAGTGTGTATTAAGGAGCAGACTTTCTACTACTTATGATCCTAGTGAGATAATTCTTTCAATGCTAAAGAAACTATTGATTGAAGTAGAGTTTCTGAGGGCAAGGAGAGAGGGAAACAACCCATGTTCAGTTTTTCAGAGCAGAGGCTTAGATGAAGACGAATCAAGAAGGTGTAAACATGGATCACAGCAAAGTATGTCTGTTATGTCTCACAGTTAATGTATTTATGAAAAGATTGGAAGAAATAGCTATTATTTTAGTGAGAAAGGAAAAGTCATGGATCTTCCAAAGAACTCTTCTGAAAATTGAGTGACTTGGTCCTAAGATACTGTTTCTCATCCATATATACAGGACATTGAACCTGTATATATTATTTTGATTATATTGGTGGATTTGAGGGTTATGATAAAGAATCATAGGTCAGCACTAATTTCCTGCCTTCACCAGTATAATGCTTCCTCCTTTGAAATTTGCTGGGTACTTTCTACTTCTCTACTGCTGAAATCCAGGGACAATTTTCCACACTCTTACCCAAGAACAGTGGCCCTGGGAATAAACCTTATAATGTAGGAGATGCTGGGAATGTAAGGGGAAGAAAGACCCAAGTAATGTCTGGGGCAGCTGGGAAATCTGAGCTTCAGACAATACCTGTTATCACGCTAAGTCCATGTTCCTTTCCAAGCTCAATCTTCCTTACTTTAAAAAACAAATTCTTAGTGCTAACTAAAGCTAATCAGTATTCACCAAACTCATTGTGAACGTCTCTACGTTCATATTCTCACTGGTGCCAATTTCTTATGATGTCATGGGGAACATGAAATGAGATTATACAAGTATGGTTATTGCCCCAAGTCCTGGTACTAACTAATGAAGATTACCATTTAGCAATAAACCTTTTGTGGTCCAATTCACAACCCAACTTTTCTATGTGTCTTTTCTGAACATTTGAAACTACTGCGATCTATTCATAGGAAAAGGGGGCAGTTCTTCCAACCAATTATTTGCCTTTTCTGCATGAATGTGTAGGGTAGTAATTACATACTCAGTTCAGGAGCCTCTCTATATACCTTAAGTACCATCCCGAGCTGAGTATCATATATGACAAGAAAGTTAAAATGCTGAAACACTATGGCAAAGCATTGTTAGCAGTATACTAAAGAATAAATACATGTGGAAAGAGCCATAAAAAATGATCAGCCACTAATGAAGTCGTCAGTCTTCAGAATGTCTTTCTGCTTCCTTTGGTTCGACTATTATTTCTCAGTAGTCTTGTGACTTGGCCAAATTCCTTAATAAGAGTGGATGTATTAATTGCAGAGGGTACTCAGTCTGTCTTCCATCTCAAAGTTGTCTTCAAATTATATCAATTTCACCCACTGAATTTCTGTCATCTCAGCACTCTCCTTCTAATTGCTGTTCCACGTATCCTTGAAGTGCCAGAAAAAGTAATCTCTCCTAATATTAATGTCCTCGGTGGGGGGTGGGGGGGAAGGGAACACACCTGTTGAAAAGGATGTGACAAAATAGGTGAGGGAATTCTCTGGTTTGGGCAGAGACAGAATAATTCCTAAGTAGAGTAGAACAGCCAGAGTAAAGTTTTTCATTCTTTGATTATTACTATTGTTTTCTACATTTCAGTGGCTTTAGTGCTCGCCTTTTCCCAGTGTGGGATCTGGAGCTAAAAGAGAGAACTCTTCATTGGGATCTGTCTCTCTAATTGTGTTAATCTCACTTCAATCTAGCAAGTCTATCTTCTATATAATTATTGTCCATTCATTCACTTTTTTAAGTTTATGTATTTATTTTGAGATACTGTGTGTGATCCGGGTAGGGCAGAGAGAGAGGGAGAAAGCGAGAATCCCAAGCCGGCTTCATGTTGTCAGCACAGAGCCCAATGCAGGGCTCAAACCCCACGAACTGCGAGATCATGACCAGAGCCAAAATCAAGAATTGGATGCTCAACTGAGTGAGCCACCCAGGTGCCTCATTCATTCACTTTTTTAATAAACTTACCTAGCATCTAGTCTGCATCAGGCACAGCCCCCAGGCTAGGGATATAGTAGTAAACAAAACAGACAAACACCTTGCCCTGATAAAATTGTATTTGACTAGAGGGGGCAGGCTGCAGGATGAAAGTAAATATATATAATATGTTGGATACTCTTAAATGCTAAGAAGTAGAAATGAACACACAATACGAGGATGAGGGTTGAGATGACATTTTAGATAGGATGGCCCAAGGAATGGGTAAAGAGAGAAAGATGGAGATGCTTAAGGCTGACACTGTGGCATTTGGTATGAGCGCCTGGAAGAATAGAGTTCATTACCTGGAAGGAGTTGGGTTCAGAGTGGGTTCAAATATCAGGAAACAACAGATTTTGCACCCATTTGCCATTTTCAGTACGAGAGCCAAATGGGAATGTCAAGGAGATAGTTGGACTCTTGGATGTAGAGGAAGAAGAGGTCTGGACTCAAGATATCAACTTGGGAAACAACCTCCAAATGCTGGTTGACATCATGTGTCTGGATGAGAGGCCCCAGCACGCGAACAGGTTGGAGAGCAGAGGGGCTGAGCCCTACAGAAGTCGGGGAAATGGAGAAATCCGCAAGGGAGCCTGGAAGCCCAGAGGAAACCTGGACAATGTGATTTCCTGAAAAATGAAGAAAAGAAAACACCCGAAGGCAGAACATCATCTCTATCACATGCTCCTGAGGGACTCAGGCATGGCCACTGGATTTGCAACATGGAAACCAATGATGACTGAGGTGGATGGCAGTGTTAGGAAACTAAATGGTGACTGATGCAAGCCAAAATGGAAGAGAGAAATCGGCTTCTTAAGCATCAGGGCTTTCCCCCAAACCTTTCCTTATTGAGTGGATTGGCAATAAGAACTATTCTTTTTTTTTTTTAAGCCAGAGAAATAGATGGGTTGTTTTCTTGAAAAAAAATATTTGAAAGACACAGGGACACTTGTTTAGCAAAGGTGTTACTTGAGCAGCTTGGCAGACACAGTCTCATTACCAGCAATACCAGTGGCAGAATTCCTTCAATAAGGATGTTCCAAAACAACACTCAAGTTAGCTTTCAATCCAAAATCTTGAGGCTTTTTTTTTTCTTGAACACTGTAGGCTAGAGTATGATTACTAAAGAATCCTGGAAAGCTGGCATTTTCTTTTTGTAGGAATAATCTCCTAAAAGCTTTTTCTCATGTGCAAGTACCAAAATATCAAAGGCAACACCATTTTTCATTTCCATAAGCCCTTCATGGAAAATATTTCTTGACCTGGGAGCTACTCAAATTTGCACTCTGGAAAAATAAAAGCTACATCAACCTCAAGTACTGCAGAGGAAAAAAGCCAGAAGACAAATCTTAAAGTGGTAGATAGGGGGCTCAGTTATTAGCTTCTGTGCCAACAGAAACATATCCGTGTTTTTTTTTTTTTTTCTACCTGGAAAGTTGGAAGTACAAAGGGACTCTCTCATCTTGGCCATGTTAGACAATTAAAGGAATTATGTTGCAGTAGAAAGTATTACCGAAATCTCACTAATGATAGCTACCACTTGGCTTTCTAATAATAACTCACTCCCTTTTCAATGAATAAGAAGCACATGAGGGCATGCCAGCGTGCCCTGAAATCAATTTCTGACTACTGGAAAGGTTCTTTTGCATGAGAGGAAAGATAAAAACCTGAGCTTTGCAGTAGAATTTCAATACATTTAAGAAATCAGAGCTCTGACGCTGGGTAACTCCTGAAATGCCAACCAATGTTAGAAGTTCTGCATCAGTATGAGACAGGGTCCTCTATTCAATCATCATTTGAAATCCACATGGACAACACCTTTGTCATCCATCAGCTTGCCTGTGATCAAGGAGCCCCAATTCAACGTGGAGTTTCTGAAGTCTAATATTTACCAAATGTGCAGTCTTGATCCCATGCAATCCCCTTTACGAGGTAGAAAGTGGGAGACCGCTAGCTTCCTCCGAGTCCTGCACTGACTTGTGATTTCAACTAACGCGCATCTCCAAGTCCACACGGTTGCCACTTTTCTCATTCCACAAAGCTGTATCCTGTTTGAGACCTCTTTCAGCAAAGTTAAATCAGTCTAACCTGGTGGCACTTGCCTTAATTTAGGAATAAGCATTTTAAAAAAAATTTTTAAGCCTTATTTATTTTGGGGGGGTAACCACCCTTTAAAGGCACTTAAGGAATATAATTAGACTGCATCATTAACTAAAAGTTATCATGCTTGCAGCATTATTATTTAAAATATAAAATGACCTGAAATTTTAGTTACACTTACAGAAATTATGGAAATTTTAATATAGTCATAGACTATACAGATTTTCCCATTAAAATGGTAGTTTGCTTACTTAAGGGAGGACAAACAAACAAAGTGAGTCATGAACTTACTTTTCATGACTCACTGTAGGGTTTCCAAATTTAACAAATTTATCCATGGGATATACTTACACTGAAAAGCCATTAGCTGTTTATCTTACACTCAAATTTAACTAGGTGTTCTGTATTTTATGTGGCGACTTAGAACAGTACCATAAAAACAAAATTTGTGGACAGCATTTATGTGATTCCTTTCTGGAATGGCGAAAGGAAAAATCTTCCTTTAAGATAGCACTATTGTTTTTAAAGCATGATACAGGGGTGTCTGGGTGGCTCGGTCGGTTGGGGGTCCGACTTCGGCTCAGGTCATGATCTCACAGTACGTGGGTTTGAGCCCTCTGTCGGGCTCTGTGCTGACGGCTCAGAGCCTGGAGCCTGTTTCAGATTCTGTGTCTGCCACTCCCCTGTGCACACTCTGTCTCTCTCTCTCTCTCACTCTCAAAAATACATAAAGATTAAAACAAACAAATAAACAAACAAATAAACAAATAAATAAAACATGATACAAAACTGTTTCTAAGCTCAACGCAAAAGTAACAGTTAAGAAGAGTGATTACCAGATGTGGTCTTAGGGTCCATATATTACTGTCACCTGCGCACTGCTAGCCATGAAAACTCCCAGGTCCCCCCCACACCTACCGAATCAGAGATTCTGATACACGTTCAAGTCTGAGATCCACTGACTAACAAACTGTTTTGCTTGCATTGACTTCTCAGACCAACTGGAAAACACTTATATACGTAAGAACCTAAGTTTTCGTTGTTGATGGTTGTGCTCTTGTTTTCTGGTTTTTATTTCTTATTATAAATGCAGAGAAATGGATTCCTCTCTTACTTAAACAATGAGGAGATGGGTGTCAGGAGAGGGAAGGGAGAGTAAGTTGAAACATCTTGTTTTGTACAGCCCTTCATCCCAGGGCTGGCCTGAGATAGTTTCCTAAGCAGCAAGATTATTTATTGACCACAACTTTAAAGCTATTTAATCAAATCAGCTCCATTGTAAGGTCAGTTTTACAGATAGCAGGGCCACCTTATCTAAACATAGCTTTAGAATGGCTCTTAAGTAATAGCAGGTAATGAACATTTTGAAGCTGCTGGGTAAAATGCAAGATACAATCTTTTGCTTTTTGCATAGATGCCTGGATCCAAGGTGTAAATAAAGAAGTGTTGTAACCAAGAACTTCTAAAGCATTGGATGATCTGTGAACTACAGTCTTACCCATAAGAACATTTTCACTTTGGGAAGATTTCATTGGATAATACATTATCTTAATTGTGTACACAGGGAATTAAATATCCATGGGCTCAATATACATATTTCATGTATCCTAATGATATGAAATTAGAATTATATCACGTGATGACAAAAAGCTATCGCCTGGCTGAGATCAATGATAGTTTATCTGTTTGTTTGTTTGTTTACTTTGAATTTTGGCATGGCTTAAGGTTTTTGACCAAATAAGTATATGTTTTATTTGTTTTTTACCTAAAAGAATGAACGTAAATTAGCTTTGAAGTTATTAACTGCTTTGTCACTATTCTTGTTTGAGTTTTCTGTTCTTGCTTCTGTATGTAGGAAATAACTACTGTTTATATATGATGTAATTGTCACCCTTTCCAATTTGACATTATATACTCATTCAGAGAGGTCCGATTAAATGTTTCATTAAATATTTATGATGTTAAAGGCATAATACATATAAATACAGATGTATATAACTGTATTTATAATATAGATGTGTAAATATATATGTTATATAGATATTACATCTGTCAATGTTTACACAAGACTACAATCATGTAGATGAAGTTGTAGTTTTTCTATGCTAAGTGCATACGATGACCGTAGAGAACTGCTCAGTAAATATACTGACTACCAACGCAGAAAGTCTCAAGAAAATGGGGTAAGAACTATGATGTCAGGGGGCGCCTGGGGAGCTCAGTTGGTGAAGCATCTGACTTTGGCTTAGGTCATGATCTTGTGGTTTGTGAGTTCGAGTCCCATGTCAGGCTCTGTGGTGACAGCTCAGAGCCTGGAACCTGCTTCCGATTCTGTGTCTCCCTCTCCCTCTGCCCCTCCCCTGCTTGTGTTCCATCTCTCTCCCAAAAATAGATATTAAAAAAAATTTTTTTAAAGAACTATGATGTCAGAAAAGTTGCCTTACCTGATCCCGATGACAAACAGAGAGATTATAACTGAAGAATGAGCGACTCATATGCATGAAGACTTCCTAAAACAAAGGATGGTAAAACATCACCCATCATGATTTCACTTAATAACCAATTTCCTACACAAAGTCTTAAACGAAAACTCAAAGGGCATAATATTGACCCTTGACAAGTAGGTAAGGGCATGAATTAGAAAGTAATCATTCCTCCCAGAATTTGTTCATCTCTCCGGGACAAATGCAGTCCTAACCCAATTCTGCAAATCCTATCTGGCCTGGTGTCCTTAAGAGTGTGACACACAGTGAAACTTGGTTAGTGGCACAGATGATCAAGAAGTTGACAATCACTCATGGAGGCCTCGAATAAGCTAACCAGGTGCTCATGTATTTGCAGAAAGAGGTGCTCGGGTTAATCGTAATGTGAAACTTGACAAATCTTCCAAAAATAGAATAGTTGCTACTGTGAGTAAACCTGTTAACTTCACTCAAAAGAAAAAAGAGAAAGGAAGGAAGGAAAGAAGGAAGGAAGGAAGGAAGGAAGGAAGGAAGGAAGGAAGGAAGGGAAGGAAGGAAGGAAGGAAGGAAGGAAGGAGGAAGGAAGGGGAAGGAAGGAAGGGAAGGAAGGAAGGAAGGAAGGGTAGAAGGAAAAAAAAGAAAAGAAAGGAAAAGAAAAAGAGAGAAAACAAAATATTCCTCTTTTGTTATACACTGACTTTAGCTTAAAGTAATGTGAACTGTAATAAACTGCATCTGTTAGAAAATACAATC
The DNA here is from genome assembly GCA_017311185.1 of Proteles cristata cristata. Lineage (NCBI taxonomy): Eukaryota > Metazoa > Chordata > Mammalia > Carnivora > Hyaenidae > Proteles > Proteles cristata. The sequence goes on along the minus strand of JAESUZ010000278.1, from coordinate 39,568 downwards.
CCCTAATTCTATCATTCCCCAAGGCAGAAACAGTTATGACAAATAATTATCTTTGTGCCACTCAAGCATGAAGAGCCCAATGCTGTTTTGAAAGCTTATTCCAGCTGCCTTCAAGGAGAGTCCTCCAAATTCCCTTAATTATGAATATGTTACTCTCTCTTCTAAAGCAGAGGAGAAAGTATTGTAGAAGGTCCAAGTCACATTTGTTTCCTATAACTCAATTTTTTGTGAAAAAGATTTCATCTGTTTGACAAATCCTAAATTCATTAATATTTGTTTATGGCCCAACAGGTCAGGACATGATTTGTAGGTAACAACAAAGCAAAGGAACTTGCTTTATTTTGTCAAATGCTCCAGTATTTGCGAAAAATTATTAGACCTAAAAATGCTTCCATTGAACAAGTGAAGTTACAGTAAAATCAGAGAAAAAAAATCATAAAAAAGGAACGATTCCAGCTATAGTCCTAATGTTTGATTTGTGTTTAAAAACTATTTCAGCTGAAATATTCTGATGCTGTAAATTGCTTTCTTGCTAAAGGGAACTGAAAAGCATACAATGCACTTATTTAATGATATGGAGTTTCTGTAGATTTTCCCATAGCCCAGTTTTTGTAACTTGTATTCACAGACTTCTGAGATAGTTTGATTAAAAATGCTCACATGACTAAATTCTTCTATTTTACATGGCTAAGTACATTCTGGATAGTAGCCATTTTATTTTTGTTCAAGAGAAGATAGTTTGAATATGAAGGCTGAGCAGAACATTTAATCTTGAGTTGTAAAATGTGGCATGAAGTGCTATGAAATTAAGATGTAAAATCCTGCCAAAACAGGCTTTCAGAGAAATAAGAAGGAAAAATGTTCCACTGGACTGAGCTCCTGTCTTCTTAATGTTTATACACCAGTGGATCACTCACGAGAGATGTGTGTCCAGGAGAGATGGCGATGTTTTGGATGAGGAGGAAGTCTGGCAGAGAAGACAGTGGACCCGAGTGTTCCCAGATGCCCAGTTCTCTGGACCAAACCAAATTCACACTCCTGAGAACTCGGGTTCCATTCAGTGCACCGAACACGCCTTCAAACTGGCACTCCAAGCAGGCGAAAGTCCCAGGCATGATAAAGATTGCGAAGAAGAGGTAAAGGATCTTGGATTTTGAAGCCTCATAAGAATTATGTGTGTGTAGGAAAAGGGGGGGAAGAGAAACCAGAGAAAGTCACTTGGGGACTTGGTATGGGTGACGATAAGAGCCATTGCAAGGAATTTGTGTTGACTTCCTTTGATGGTCACTGAGGAGGGCCAGAAGTGATCTCAGTGGCATGGAGAGAGTTTGTCAACCAGGGCAAGAAGCTGGAAGAAGAAGAAGGATGTGCGAGACAGTGGAGTGCTTTAGAGCAAAGATCAGTGTTTTCTGATGCTCCTAAAAGTCACACGCTCCAAACTTCTCCCGTTTTCACCCCTCGCTATAAGGAGCTTACACAATGACAGTGTGGGTATCTGGTGAGTAGCCAACCGCAATTTATGCATGTAGGGAGATGTCTTTACAAGTCATATGTAGAATTTTAACTGGAACCCATTTTTCCCATGGGAAGGCTGAAGATCAAGTGATTAAATCTGATTCCTGTCTGAAAACATTTCCCACATTCCTGTGCTGCCCCTTGAGGTATTATTAGCAGCCTGTGTGATCAAACCTGTGCTTCTCAAGTATAAGAGTCACCTGGAGATCTTGTTAAAATGTGCTCAGCCTGTGGCCGGGACTGAGATTCTGGATTTCAACATGTTCCCAGATATTGACGATGTTGTTGGTCCTCAGATCACACGTTGAGTGATGAGTGAAGTAGCAGAAGACTTGCTTTTTGCATCATGCATCACAGGGAACGTGGTTGCAAGTTGGACAGAAGTAGATTCACAACGCATAAAAGTAGGATCTTCATTAAAAATGGTAAGGATAAGAATAGTGCCTCACATTTATTTAGCGCCTATAGTGTGCAAAGACCTTTTAGAACATTATCTCACTTGCCACTCTCCAAATTACCAATGTCTTCAACCACTATCACCTAACGTGTGTGTACAAAACTGAGATCATTTATATATTTACTTTGCTTAAAATTGTATATTCAGGATGACACCTAGCAATGACTAAAATTTTCCAAGCAACGACTACCTATGTTGAAAAATTTTGGTTTCTTTTGGATTAAACATAAAGTAAGTAGAATTGCATTGACATTTTCCGTGTTACCTTAAAATCAGAACTCCAACAACAACAAAAAAGATGTGAATTCCAAACCTTTTGCCTATGTCTGTCCATCAGGGTGTATGGATTTTTCCATAGGCATATGTCTCAGTGGGGAACCATTGGCTGCAATAATAGAAATTGCCATTTAAGAGTTTTTCACCCCAGAGCATTTACATCAGTTATTTCCATACGGAGTTTTCTAAGAGTCGTGTCGAATACAGAGAATAGAAGAAGAGAATAGGGGGGTGCCTGGGTGGCTTAGTCGGCTAAGCATCCGACTTTCGCTTGGGTCATGATCTCGCGGTCCGTGGGTTCGAGCCCTGTGTTGGGCTCTGTGCTGATTGCCAGCACAGAGCCTGGAGCCTGTTTCAGAGTCTGTGACTCCCTCTCTCTCTGACCCTCCCCTGCTCACGCTGTCTCTTTCTCTCTCCTAGAAATAAATAAAAACATTTAAAGAAAAAAAAAAAGAAGAGAATAGGGAGTTTTCTTTATAATTGTACACCAGATTTATCTTCTGTAAGATGGGTCAAGAAATATGTTGTAAGAGTCTGACTGACCAACAAGAAAATTCAACATACATTACATTTAAAAAAAATTAATGTTTATTTATTATTGAGACACAGAGAGAGACAGAGCACAAACATGGAAGGGGCAGAAAGAGAGGGAGACACAGAATCCAAAGGAGGCTCCAGGCTCTGAGCTGCCAGCCCAGGGCCCAATGCGGGGCTCGAACTCACAAACTGCATGATCATGACCTGAGCTGAAGTCCGCACTTAACCGACTAAGCCACCCAGGCACCCCCATTACATTTTCTTTTTTGAAAGTCAGGTCTACCTAAGGAATAAGGAAGCTTGAAGAAGGCACAACATTTCAAACCCTTTTTGCAAAAATAAGCATAATAAATCCCTATCTTTAGCTACTTCCACTGAGTCCATGAAATTCAGACAGCTTGGGGTGGGAAAAATGGAGCATCAGCCATACAGTCTCTGCCAGGTGAGAACATTTCTCTGGTCCTGGAGGACCCTTCCAGCCAGGGGTGGGATCGTGGTGATGAGAGTTTTCCAACTAGTCCAACTTTCATCTGCTTCCTTTCTTCTCGGATCATAGTAAACAGGATTCCAGAGCATCAATACTCACTTTTGGTTATTTAAAACACCATAAATGAACTCTTGGAACTTTTCCTTCCCTGATCGGGTCAATTTTAATTCCACTACAGATTCAGTGGAAAGTATAAAAATGGGGCAAGAAACATACTCAGCAAAATTGGAAGACATAGGTACCGGGTAGATGGATCGATCTCTCTGTTGTAAATGTGTCCGCAGAGAGGTCCCCCCCCTTACCAGGTTCATAATCTGACTGAAGGACCCTTTCAGTTTCTCCTGATTTTCTAAGCTCTTTGGTTCTTGGGTGTCTTCCTCAAATACTGTTGAGCCAACTCTTTGTCTATGTGGGCATGTTCCAAAGTTGAAATGCATTTTATTTTTTAAAAAAAAATCTTGGTCAAAATTTAGAAGATACTGGGATGTCATTTGTGTATTTGTGTAAATACATGAAAGAGAAAACTTTAGTCTGGAACTTCTTGTTTGTGCAAAATGTGTCCAAGGCAGGTAGATAAACTGCTGCCTTCCTGGCTTGTACTTGAAGAGGCTGTTGATGCCATGTGCTTGTCTGGGGACATAGTTCATGCCTTCTGACACTCCCAGAGTCCCAAAGAATAGCAAAACATCCAGTTTAAATCTGATGTGACTTATTTTTTAATGCAGACAGAGGACTTTGAAAATCACTAAGACGTTAACAATGTGGGTGTGTCAGCACGCCAGGGAACATGGGAAGAGCTCACAACTGAGATCCCGTGAGTTGCTGCTTTGTGTCTTCCCCAAATCTAAAGGCGACTTCTGGGAGAGCATCGTTTTCTCATTTCTGCTGGAGAGTATGGCCATCGGGCCTGTGACGCACAGTCAGTCATAAGGAGAGAGCAGACCACACATAAAGCTCCCCCATTTCACTCCTGATGCTTATAAACTAGGAAAAAGAAAGGGAACCAGAAAGTATGAAAGGTCCACCTCCACTGTCCAGTGAATGGTCACACAGGCTAAGGTGAATAATAAGCAGTCAAAAGGACCAATACAGCCCTTTTTGTAAGGATTTTGAATGTTTCATAGATACATTGGCCCATGTGTTATACGCTGTAATCTTTCTAGTTTCTGAGCTTCAGATCCCCCACTTCCAGTATGTGTAAGCACAGTATTGTCACACCTTAGGGGCTCCTGGCTCAGTCACTGAAGCCACCAACTCCTGATTTCTGCTCAGGTCATGATCTCACGGTTCGTGGGGATCGGGCCCCACATTGGGCTCTGGGCTGACAGTGTGGAGCCATGTTGGGACTCTCTCTCTATCCCCTCCTGCTCAGTCTCTCTCTCTCAAAATAAATAAATAAACTTAAAGAGAAAAGAAAATTAAAGTTATGACATATCCCCTGCCCCCCCAAGAAAAAGGTTAAGAAGTAACCGAGGTAGCAATTTATCAAGAACAGATGAAGGAGCGCCATCGGGGGGGCTCAGTCAGAAGATCATGTGACTCTTGATTTTCTGGTCATGAGTTCAAGTCCCACATTGGATGTAAATAAATAAATATTTTAGAAAAAGAGCAGAAGAATGAAAATCTTCAATAGGGATTACACAGGGCATGGATAGTACACAGGACATAAATAATTCTGTTCCAAAAAAGCTATTTGGAAAACAAAGCAGATGTTTCCATAGGTTGTTTGCACTCATGGGGGAACCCCGAGGAGTGCCCTGGGGCAGAGCTCTCTGAGTACTAGACTACTAGGCAATGTCACCAGCACGCGAGAGAGGCGCGCTCACCTTTCGGACCCGGCGCTGCAGGGCCAGGAGCTGACCGGGCGGTCCCCAGGCGCAGCGCCAGGCAGGGACAGCAGCAGGGAGGCTGGGCCGAGGGGCCGGGCCGTGGGGGGCGGGGAGCGCATCTCGGCTGCCACCACGGCTCAGGTTTACCCCCACAGGTTACTCTTCCTCCGTTCCCCCTCCTCGTCATCCTCTCTACACAGCGAATCCCTGGGGACGCTGTCCTGTGCCCTCCGCACACTCGCTCCTCAGACCTCTAGTAACCTGACCCCCCCTAAGCTCAACGCTCCACTAAAACCACTCAGGACCACTTCCTTGTTGGAGTCCACCGGCTCTGTTCAAGGCCCGCTGCTTGGCTCTTCCTTCTGGGTTTTCAGCACTGGCCACCTGCGCACGAGTCCCCTCAACCTGCCTCCCAGCGCGGCCTGTGCCTTCCAGTCTCCTCCGTTCGCCCTCTTCCCCATGTTTGCCCATTCAGTGCTGGGTTTCCTTAGCTCTCTGGCCTCTGCTTCCGCGCCTGCACCCAGCCCGGGCCTGCCCTGAACCCGCCTGATGGCCCCCAGTGCGAAGGCCCGCTCTCCTCCGGCACCAGCAAATCTAACTTGAGGTCGCCACTTCCCGAAGGACAGCCCCCACCCTGGGGCCCCCGCCTCCCCCCTGCACCACGACACCCACCCTGAGGCTTACCTTCTTCCTAGTAATAGTCTCTATAAAATGGAAAACCAGGACAAAATACTATCCAATAAATAGTAGCTGTTATGGACATTACTTTTCAAATCAGTAATTTGTTACTTCCTATATTTTGTCATTTTATTTTTTTTTAATTTTTTTAAATGTTTTATTTATTTCTAGGAGAGAGAGAGAAACAGCGTGAGCAGGGGAGGGTCAGAGAGAGAGGGAGTCACAGACTCTGAAACAGGCTCCAGGCTCTGAGCTGGCAGTCAGCACAGAGCCCGACGTGGGGCTGGAACCCACGAACGGCGAGCTCATGGCCTAAGCGAAAGTCGGATGCTTAACTGACTAAGCCACCCAGGTGCCCCTATATTTTGTCATTTTAAACATTTCTTCCATGTTTTATTAAAGGCAAACAAATATGTTCCCAAACTGAATCAGCTTAGCCTTCCAATGATCCTAACTTGGAGAAAAATGAGATAAATTAAATCTAGCTTTGTCACCTGGACCTGACAGTATCTCTGCAGTGTTTCTCCTGTTCTCCTTGACCCCTAAATTCAGGTGCCCGGTCCTCAGCACCTCCTTCTAGTACAGGCATAGATACCTCCATAAAACTGCAATTAGTTACGTATCTATTGACACAAATGTTAATTGTGTTGATGGAAACTCTATTCTTGCAGACTTAGTCTGTCTCTCTCGGTGAAATACTGGATCCTCAAGAACAGAGAGGTCATTTTCTGACACCACGAAACTTCTGATAGTCATAGTACAGTCCTTTGTGTGGAAGGGCCTATTGCTGCCTGACTGGCTGGTTTGGAGGACAAGGCAGGATCCCCAAAGCTGTTGGAGGACTGTGGCCAAGTATGAGTTGATGTTCAGCTCCTGATGAAATGAGAGCCCTCTGGATTCTACTCTGGACCAATAAAGTTCCATGCCTTCCTCAGAGCGATGTTTCTGGCCATTTGTTTGCAACTTTTGCCTTTTACTTTGCAGGATTGTTCACACACACACACACACACACACACATGCAAGCTCTATTTTTAAGAATTTACCCTTTTCTTATTTCCAAGAGCATGTGAAGTTACAAAGAGGTGTGCAACATAACAAAATAAAATAATTAATGTAGGTAATGAAAATCTAAGAGCGACATGAAAGGTTGAAAAGCAAAATGGGATCTAGAGTGAAGTCAGCTTGCAAAACGTCCCCCTAAATCTCCTGCACCTGTCTGGGGCTGCACCACAAACCGGGACTCAGGGGTCCTAGCATCACATGGATGGGAGTAACCGACCCGATGCAGGAATCACCATGCTCTGAACTTACCAACAAAGCAAGATCCCAGCCCTTTCTGTCATTAAAAGCAGAAGAAGTTTCTCCTGTGTGGGTTCCACGTGATGAACATAGTTCTATCAGTAACAACGATCTTAGGGACAACATCCTTGACATCCTTCCAAGACTGACCTTCATTAACTCATGTGAGAAATGCACTAGCACGTCCCTGTAAAGGTGATGGTCTGAAGAAGACCAGCATCCATGTTTATCGTCTCCCATTTTCCCGGAATACAATGGCCGGTCACGCACCTCTTTGACAATGTGCATCACACTGTGTGCTGTATGAATGAGAGACATCTGCCTCGTGGAAATAAATGCAACGGAATTCTATTTTGCACGTGCTGCATTCCTGCATTCCCCTTTTCTGCTACAATGAAGAACAGAATGCGAAGGCAAACCTATAGCATGTGGAACATGTAATTCGACTGCATGTATTTTCTGCAAGCAAAATATCTCTCATTCATAACATCAAAAAAGTAATCTTGAGGGCACTCTATCTTAATTTTGCTTTTCCCCAAAAACATCTTATCCATCAATAGATTTGATTTTGAAAACATGTTCCGTTGAAAACGATTGCATTGATTTTTTTTTTCCTTTAACATACAAAGATATTTATAACAGATACTATCAAATTGACCTCACGCTTGCCTTCCTGGATTCACGGCGGTACAATCATACAGGAATTCAAGGAGCAGATTCTAAATTAATTGGCAATTTGAACTTTGAATGATCATTGCTTTGTGCCTGTTTGGGAAACATGATTGCTGGATTTAGAGACGGATCAAGACAAACTGCTCTGCTCTGACAAACCATTCTTCTGAGAAAATTGAACTGTTCTTTTTCCAACGGGGTAATGATACCTAATCCATCGAGATGTAAAAACTCTATAAAAAGGCCTCTTTACGGAGCACTCGGTCAGCTGGTTAAAGAAAGTGAGCAGTGTTCTTAATGGGAGATAAACTGGTGCCCTGTGGGGTTTTATCTGTCATACTAATCTCAAAAAGCATTTCGTATAAAACTGGAGTTAAAAAGGCCGACAAGGCGAGCTGCGCCACCCGGTCCGTGAGTACCCAGAGCCCAGCTCCTGAGCCCTGCACATGTGAAATGTTTAAAATATCTGCAAGAAAGCTTTTCCCTCCACATTAGTCTAGGCATACTCAGTGAACCCGATGTGAGATAATCCAAAACAATTCAGGTTCAACAAAGGTTGGGAAAATATTGTAGTAGACATAAAGCTTTGATGGAGAGCTTCTTTGATCTAAAGATTATAAAATACACAGTTTCTAATCTGACAAATTTTGAGCGGCAAAAGCACAGTTTCTAAACATTCCTCTTTTGTCATAACAGTTTAATCCCTTAAGAATGTGATTTAAACCACTGGGGAGCAAAGGTTACCGTGAGATTTGTATGGAAGAGGAAAACTACCTCAGACACCTTGATGGAAGTATGTGAGGGTCACTAAATTATATAACAATCGGCCCAGCCGGGTCACCTTCAGTTCAGGGCACACCAAATGCTCCTTTCTTTTCTTGCAATTAGGTAAAAGATGAAACAAGTCTCTTCTCTTCTCTTCTCTCCTCTCCCTCCCTGTCTCCCTCCCTCCCCTCTCTCTGGTTTTACCTTTATTTCCACCTTTCCACATTTTTTTTTTAGTTGAAGATTAAATTTCATTGGTGGCACAAACCAAATATCTGTAGGTTCCTCAACAGCTACAACAACATTCTTTATAACATGCTACCGACATGCAATCATGTGCTTTCCGTATGTATAGGTCCCACCAAAAATGCATAGACAGTATTTTAACTGGTAATACCAAGTGTTCAGCACAGGAATGGCCATCAATTGAGATAAAATGAATACAGGTGCTTTCTGTGTGGTGCTAAATGAAATTTAAAGCACCCAGGGTTGGGGGCACTTGGGTGGCTCAGTCAGTTGAGTGTCTGACTTCGGCTCAGGTCATGATCTCGCAGTCCATGAGATCGAGCCCCGTTTTGGGCTCTGTGTTGATGCCTCGGAGCCTGGAGCCTGCTTCAGATTCTGTGTCTCCATCTCTCTCTGCCCCTACCCTGCTCACACTCTGTCTCTCTCTCAAAAACAAATAAAAGATTTAAAATTTTTTTTAAAAAATAAAGTAAAATACTCAGGGTGACCATATGTGCTTCCTAGTTACCTCTGAAGGATGTACATTTGTGTTTCCAAGAACATGAGGACAAAAGCATGTTAACCACAATGACTCCTACCTTTCTGACATTACTTAGAGATAGACAGATAGATAGATAGATAGATAGATAGATAGATAGATAGATAGATAGAGTGAGTGAGTGAGTGAGTGAGTGAGTGAGTGAGTGAGTGAGCTGCGGTCTAAGTATTCTAGATATGTGACTGCCTGTCCATTGATCTTTAGGAACTTGGGTATAATTGATGCATCCCACGTGTTAAGCATCCTTCTTTGGGATTTGAATAGAAATAGATTATCAACGATGTGCTTGGTTGGGCAGCAGAAACATTGGAGACATGGTGTTTGGGATTTATTTAAATTAAAGATGTGTGTTGCACCTTTACTCCACTGATCACTTTTCTGCTTCAAGAAGGGGGGAGAGAAGGCTGGCTTGAGCAGAGAGATTTAGAGCTTCATTCAGTATATGCTGCCTCCCAGCCCCCCAACTCCAGATGGTTTGGAAAGCCTAGAAAACATGCATTCTATTTCTCCCAGAAGTGCAGAGTTAGGAGGAATCTTGCAAAACTCATCTGCTCCAAGTAGCCAGATTTATGTATGTAAATGTCTGTATGCTTCGAGAAACAGACATTCTTTTCTTAAATATTTTATAAGCAAATTAACCCGTAACCCGAGCTTTGCCAGATGACTAATTTGACATCTATTTTCAGGCATCGGTACCAGAAGACAGAGATGCAGAAAACTGAACCTGAGGTCTCTGCGCATCAGGTTCTTGTCAGCACAGAGATGACAAATGGCCTTGACATGATGTGTAAATACAACAGGCTTCCTCCCTCAGGGTCCAAGCCCTTCATCAGGTTGATGCAGAGATGTTGATGGAAATCCAGGAAGAATCCTGTACTAACTCCCATCTCCACAGTGAATGAGGACACTGAGTTGCTCTCTGGGAGGAGCCCCTAGCACAGGCTACGAAGGGCCTGAACCTTGCAGGGGAGAAGATCCGACCACTGGGGCATGCAGCCCGACCCCAGCAGAGCTCCTGTCCAGCACTGCTTGGCCGGCCATTCACCCAGCATTCCCTAAATGCCCTGGGCCTCTCACCGAAGCATATTCTCTGCCCACACAGAGCTTCTGGGCCCTTTCCTGCCACCTAAATACCAGCTCTAGGTCTGATGGGCTGGACCAGCTCTTGCCAAAGGCCTGGACTTCTCCATGGGCCACTTGGATTTGCAATTCTGATTAAAGTTGAGAAGAGTAATAACAAATGCTAATATGGAATCAGAGAAACTTAACAGATAGGCATGGCGGAAGGGAAGGGAAAAGAAGATAAAAACAGAGACGAGGCCAAACCAGAAGAGACTCTTAAATACAGAGGACAAACTGACAGTTGATGGGGGGGGGGGGAGGGCAAAATGGATGATGGGCATTAAGGGGAGCCCTTGGAATGAGCCCTGGATGTGTATGTATGAGATGAATCACTGGGTTCTACTCCTGAAGCCAAGACTACACTGCATGTTAATTAACTCGAAAATAAATAAATAAATAAATAAATAAACAAGAAAAAATTTAAAAGATTAAAATAAAAAGAGTCACAAGTGCTATTCTTTTTTTGCACCTGTGGTGGAAAGGGCATAAAATTAGCAGGTCACTCTTTGAACCCAATGTTGCATTTGTATAAGAAGAAACGGTAATTGCCCTGACTGGTCCTTTCCCATCAAAGGCTCCCATCCATAAATGGTTTCCTACTTTTGTCTTGTTTGTTGTGCCATCTTTGACTTCCTTCTACTTAAAAAAAATTAAAGCATAGATTTTTTTCAAATGCCCAGGACTGACCTCTTAGTGTGTCAGAGGACTCAGCTAAAACACCGAGCAGATGACCAGCTATTATTGTCAGAACTCATGGAGGAGAGCAGAGGACTCGAAAGGGCAAGTGTGGTGTCTCTATTTAAAAACGGATGAACAATGCCCCTGGAACTTCAGGCGTCAGCTTATTTTCCTTACCTGGGCAAACCGGAACAAATCATCCAAAAATCAATTTGCAAGCACCGAGAACAGCACATAGTGCTAGATAATAATTCACAGGCCTTCGTAAGGCAAAAGCTTGTCAAAGTTTTATAATTTCTTCCTACGATAGTGATAGCCTGGTAAATTAGAGGGCAGAAATGGCATCGTATTTCTTCCCTAATAAAGTGTATTGTCTCTTATAATGTTCCCATATAATCTGAGTACATATGAACTAAGGCTGGAGGTCATAATAAAGTTACATGGGAACGGACATAATTGGGGTGTTTCATTGAAATATTAATCAATGAAGAGTTTCGTTTCAATGTTACAGCTTAATAAAGTGGGGTTTTGTAAGAGGCCCAGTCGGGATCCAGTCCTATTTAATATTTTCAATTTTACCACATACAAAATAGACTGTACACTTGTTAAGCGAACCGGTGATAGTTTAAGAGGTATAATGATCACCTTTAGCCACAAAGTTAGAGTTCAAAATAACACTGAAATAATAAACAGAGTGTGATTTAGCAGCAAAAGGAAAGATACGGGATATTTTCCTTGTGGAACAACGAGGAATCTTTTAAAAAAGGGTCATCAAGGAATGTTCAAGTGCGAGTTGAAAACCAAAAGAAAGATTTAGGGTTTCAACTAGATAGTTGTTTAAGCCCCACAAAAAATCATCGTAGAAACAGAAATTTGGAAATATAAAAGCATTTTTTAACTGATCAAATTCATGATTTTACATTTAAGTGTAACTGGTTTTTACAAATTTTTTTCAAAGTTTATGTATTTATTTTGAGAGAGAGAGAGAGAGAGAGGGAGAAAGCATGATCAGGGGAGGGCAGAGAGAGGGAGGGAGAAAGAGAATCCCAACTAGGCTCTGCACTGTCAGCGCACAGCCCGACTCAGGGCTTGAACTCATGAACTGTGAGGTCATAACCTGAGCTGAAATCCAGAGTCGGATGCTTAACCCACTGAGCCACCTGGTGCCCCTGGATATAACTGTTTTAAGAAGGGGCTTCCAACAAAATTATGCAGGGTTCAGTAGACTAGCATCTGATCTGCTTGAAATGTAGCATCAAACTGTAAGCCCCTTACGGGTGGGATGTGACTCGGACTCATCCAGAAAACCTCACCAGGGACCGTGGGCTGTTTTCCTCAACAGGCCCCTGGTGAGTGTCAGGGTCACACTCAGACCCCCTTGCTTAGCGCATATAAATATAAGCCTCAGTGCTACAATGCTAGTCCAAAACTGCTCCCCATCCTTAACTAGACAGATGGATATTGGAATTGAGAGCAACAATTTGGAAACATCTAGAACATTTTGACAGAGTTACACCTGTTGAATCCAGGAACACAAAAATTGAGGCTTATGTTTTGCATAGCTTTTCTTTTCATCTTTCCTAGTATTCCATTTTCTTTTTGTAGTTTAAAATGTATGGTTTTGTGAAGAGTTGGGAATTTTAAAACCTGGCTTCCCACCACAGATAGTTTGAAAAAAATTGATGGAGAGCGCATGGAAAAACAACAAAAAAAAAGTTAACTCTGTCATTATATTAATATTATTTTGGTAGATTTAAGACCACTTCCAGAAAACAGATTGCAATTTGTGAAAAAAAATATCAAAAAGTTTCAGAGTTACAAATATGGTTCCGAAGTCAGAAATAAGACCCGTGCAGTCTCCATCTATGTACATAAAATGATCTCTAAATATTTCTGTTTTGTGACCTCATCTTTCTAGCATTTCAGGGTCATTTTTAAGTATCTTTTTCTCTTCCACAACACTTAAAGCAAGCATGTTTATCTTAGTATCAATGGCCATGCTAATAATGTTTTTCAAATTCTTCATTGGAATGGATTATTTATTACACTACCTAACAGTTCTGGCCCTGCCACTATTTATGTCTAGAGTCAGTGCAGAATCAGTTGCTAGGTGCTATCCATGATCAAAAGCCTAAAATCCACACCGATTATCTATCTGTTTCCCCTTATCTCTGTTTCTATCACTCCCCAAAGAGCACAGTGGAGCCATCCTTCACACCTGATTTCTCTGGGTTCAGACCCAGTTGACATCCTCTTTTATCTGTCGAGGAGACACTTTCCATCAAAACTCACATCTCGTAATGTCACTTTACAGCGAGACGTAAATGGAAGGTCTTTCAAATGTAAAGATAACAAGAAGGACTATATGAAAAAACCCCACAACTTAATAGCCTGATGGGCAAAAGTTTACCTCATCTTTTCCGTCTACCATTTTCATAACACTCCTTCCTTTGAGAGTCTCAGGGAATGACAGTAGTGAGTTCCCTTAAAAATTATACTGGTGTCGGGACGCCTGGGTGACTTAGTCGGTTAAGCACCCGACTTTCATTTGGGTCATGATCTTGCGATTTGTGGTTTTGAGCCCCGCATCAGGCTCTGTGCTGACTGCCAGCTCAGAGCCTGGAGCCTGTTTCAGGGTCTGTGACTCCCTCTCTCTCTGACCCTCCCCTGCTCGTGCTGTCTCTCTCTCTCTCTCTCTCTCCTAGAAATAAATTAAAATATTAAAAAAAATTATACTGGTGTCGCTAAATGAAATATACACATATCAACCTAAATGAACCACTTGGTAGGTTCCCCTTGGATGCTGCCCTATAGGCGCTCACCAGTAGGACCCCGTTTGTAACTCTTTTTTAGAGACTCTGTCGATGTGGGTGACTCTTCCTATTAGGACCACTTGAGTCTCTCAGAGACCACCCAAGGAGGAATCATGGAGACCATCTGAAGAACAGAACACTCCCTCATCAAGAAGGCAGGACCTCAAAGGCTCAAGACCAGAAGATATACCCAAACCCTGTGGTCCAGCATTCAAGGGTTTCGCCACAGTAGGGCCGTGGCATCCAGGCCTCCCCCTCTGGTCCAGCCACATGCCTCAAGTTCACTGTGCCCTGTAACCAACTGGAGTGCCCTCCGCTCTTAAACCTCCCTCCACTGGATCACACCCACCTGTTCAGGATCACCAGCCTCATGTCTTCTATGAAGCCCGGCCCCCTCTCTGTGCCCCTATAACATCCTGCTTACATGGCCCTTTCCCTCCAAGGTTCCACACAGGCGGCTCCTTCACAGCCTAGACCATAGTCCCTTGTCTTCTTGGTGCCTGGCCCACACTGATGAGGACACATGCCTTCATCCTTCCTGAGCACGGCCTCCTTCCACCCTGGGCCTGGATGCATCAGACGGAAGGTCAGCTGGGAACCACCTACACACTCCGTGTCCCGTGTCCTTGTCATTCCTTCCTACTCCCCAGAATGCGGGTGTCACTGCTCATTAGTTCTCTCCTGCCGACCGTCACTCAGCAATTCTCCGTGCTTCTGCTGTCGTGGCATCCTGTCACAGACGCTGCTCTGGAACTTTCTTCCCCACATTTTCTGCCTCGCGCTGGCTCTATCTGGAAACTATGCTCCTCCCGGCCCTCTTCAAAGTGTATGCGGAAAGCCCAGTAGCAAGGAATCAAGAAAGGATATACATCTTTCCCGTAATATCGCCTGCTTCCTCTTCCTCCGTTCCACATCCTTTCTGGTTCGGTTACCACCACCCACAGCCGGAGGCTGCAGTGTCTCCCCACCCAGAACTGCCCTTCCCCATCATACCCATCACCTGACCAACCGCCGCCTGGCCTTCCAGTCTTCCCTCCCCCTCCCCCCACTGTGCCCACTTCATCTGCTAAGCCTCCACCCTCCTTATTGTCTTATTTTCACCTCGTGGATCGGACCCTCTCAGCACCCCCTCCTTCTCCTCATGGTTTGCTCCGTCAGGGCGACCCCCTGAACTAAGTTCTCATCAGAACCCTTAGTTTCTCTCACCCCCCACGTCTACCCATGCACAACTCCAGTGAAATCCCAGCCCTTGCTCATCTCTGGAATCTTGAAGAGCCTAGAGCCAAGTGATCCATGTCTTGAGAAATGAAAGGAAGAGGTAAGAGAGTCCCACCAAAATCTGATGTCCACCAAGGTGTGCGAGCTGCCTGCTGGGCAGGGCGTGGACACTACAGAGCACGCGACTACTTCCCATTGGCCGTCCGGTGTCTTTGCTGGACCTCTAGTGCCTCAGGAGTAAAACAGGGAGGTTAAAATAGATTAATCCTGTTTAATAATCCTTTCTCTCTCTCTCTCCTTTTTGCAATAAAACATTTTTAAATGAAATCTTATTAAGGAATCCTCAATATAGGGGCACCTGAATGGCTCAATGGGTTGAGTGTCTAACTCTTGATTTCAGCTCAGGTCATGATCTCACATTTTGTGGGTTCAAGCCCCACGTTGGGCTCTGTGCTGACAATGCAGAGCCTGCTTGGGATTCTCTCTCTCTCTCTCTCTCTCCTCCTCCACCCTCTCAAAATGAACAGATAAAGTTTAAAAGAAAAGAAATCCTCAATATAAAAAATAGATGAAGGGAATAAAAAAAGAGACCCTCAGGAAGTATTCATTTTAATTGTTTGGCAAAAAATAAATGTTTAATTTTCATAGACCCAGAAATATGTTCTTCAGGCCAGGGTGATACACGACTCATTTTGAGAACTTCTATGCCATTTCTTTGGGCTACGAGATTTATTGTAAAATGAAAAAGGCAAACTGCATAGGAGTATATTTAGTATAATGTCATTTATACATATGTATGTTCTAGAATAAACATAGAATATTTGGGAAAGTCGAATATAGAAATTAACATTGATTTCCTCCCAAGACCAGGAAAAGTATTTGAGAAAGGAATGGCATTCTTCAACACACCAAATTGAATTATTTATAAATATAATTTATATTTATATATATAATTTTACATTTAAAATTTTATATATTTACATAAATTTTATATTAAATTTATATATATAATCATTTTACATTAAAAAAAAAGAAATCTCCAGACTTAAAGTTTCCTGAGGTACCTCTCAGCTTCTCAGCTCTAAGGTTCTGTGATTTTGTTTCATGTGAATCAGCCTTCCCTCTTCTCCAGTATTTACAAATATTAAGAATTACCCACGAACAGAGGTGCTCCACAAATGGACAGAGTTGTCTCTAGAAAGGAATTCTCCATCAGAAGCTTATGGGACAAATTGTGTCACCTCAAAAAGACACGCTGGAGTCCGATCCTCCAGTAGCTCAGAATGTGACGTGATTTGGAAATAAGCTCCCTGCAGATGTAATTAGTTAGGTTAACAGGAAGTCTTACTGCTGGATTAGGGTGGGTCCCTAATCTGTTATGACTGGTGTCCTTATAAGAAGAGGAGAGAGACCAGAGAGAAGCATCCATTTGAAGACCCAGAGGTACAGGAGATGGCCACATGGGGGCCAAGAAGAGACGGAAGTGATGTGGCAACTGGCTGTGGAGTGCCAAGGAGATGTCACCACCAGAGGCTGGGAAGACACGGGGAAGGACTCTACTCAGAACCCTAAGAAGGAACCAACCCAGAGGCGCCGGGATGGCTCAGTCGGTTAAGCAGTCAACTTTGGCTCAGGTCATGATATCATGATTCATGAGTTCAAGCTCCACGTCAGGCTCTGTGCTGACAGCTCAGAGCCTGGAACCTGCTTCAGATTCTGTGTCTCCCTCTCTCTCTGACCCTCCCCTGCTCATGTTCTGCGTCTCTGTTTCTCTCTCTCTCACTCTCTCTCAAAAATAAATAAACATTTAAAAAAATTTTTAAAGAAGGAGCTGGCTCCACCAACACCCGATTCAGACCTCCAGCCTCCAGAACAGTAAAAACACAAATCCCTGCTGCTTTAACCCCTCCCAACGTGTGGTGCCCTGTCACAGCGACCCAAGAGAAAGAACACACAAGCGTCCCCTCTCAGTAAGGCAGATCTTTCCAACATTCCATCTTTACTATTTCCCACATGGTCGCCCACCCTGTCCACATGCTGAACAGTTATCAGACCCTATAAAGAAGACGCAGTAAGTGGCATTTTGTATTCAGTGGTCCTTGGATTCAAATTCAGGAAGAAGAGTTCAACTCAAGAGTCTAATCATTTTATGTCTGGTTTTGAATTGTGTGATGTATGATAATATAACAACTGGAATATAATAATATTCCCACAAATGGGATGGGAGTCATCACATTGCTTTATTTGAGATCCAGCTGAATCTATAGTACATTATTGATTATATTTCCCCTCAACTGCCAGTAAAGACATGGAATTGAACTATGATTATTTTACATCAATAAACCACCAATTTGGAAAGAGCCGGCAAATTTACATAGTTAACAGGGATCTGGGGTTAATCGTCACGAGAGAAAATGCATTAGATTAATTTTAGTTTTAAAATGTCATCCATGGGGCGCCTGGGTGGCTTAGTCGGTTAAGCGTCCGACTTTCGCTTAGGTCATGATCTCGCGGTTCGTGGGTTCGAGCCCCGCATCGGGCTCTGTGCTGACTGCCAGCTCAGAGCCTGGAGCCTGTTTCAGTCTGTGACTCCCTCTCTCTCTGACCCTCCCCTGCTCACGCTCTCTCTCTCTCTCTCCTAGAAATAAATAAAACATTAAAAAAAAATTAAAAATAAAATAAAAATAAAATAAAATAAAATAAAATGTCATCCATATAATTCTTAGGCAACATTCTTTTCCCACTATAATAAATTTCTAGGATTGGGCTATATTCTATTCCAATTAGTCACTGAGAATAAAATCACACACTTCAGATGTAAGAGGAAATGGCAAGGGCAACTTCACGTGCAATAGAAACACCCACACAGCTGACCTAGAAACATCCTAAAGTTGTTACAATAGCTGTCTTTGAACTTAGCCCAAAAAAAACCTTCATAATTTCCTGTCCAAAAAAAAAAAATCTAACTTGGCCTCTGGAACCTATAATTAGCCAGTTTTCAGATTTAATATTTTTCTATTTTGTTTGAAGCTTCCCTTTCTAGAAAAATTACAATCTCCTGATGAGAAGTGTTTGATGTGACATGGCCTTTGACCCAAACAAAGATATTCATGATGTATTTAACGTGCTCCTTCTGTATACCAAATATTTTAGTCTTCATGGTTCAAGATACAAAAGCAAAAAATGAATGATGCCTTATTTTATTAAAGTTTACCTGTTAATAACTCATCAATCACACAAATAGAAGAATAAGCATATCCGTAAATCCAAAAATAAATAAAAGTTGAATCCTGCCCTGGCCCATGGACTCATTCTGAGCTCCCTTTGGGTGTTCATACCAGAAGTCTACTCTTCCTCTGAAACCATTAAGAGGTGAGGTGTCAGTTAAACATCCCTCACTCTTAATACCTGGTGGAGTTTCATCCATGCCTTACGTGGATGAGTGTGCCAGGCATGCCCGTGTGGATGAAGAGCATGCTCTCGCCCCAGGCCAACATGAGTTTGGTCACCTCCTCACAGGGGCCTCCGTGCATGCATGTGGTGAGCCTTAGTTTAATCTAGGGATCAGACAGTTATGCTGCTATTTTCTTCTTTTTTTCTTTTTTTTAAAAATGTTTTATTTATTTCTACTAGAGAGAGACAGCGTGAGCAGGGGAGGGTCAGAGAGAGAGGGAGTCACAGACCGAAACAAGCTCCAGGCTCTGAGCTGGCAGTCAGCACAGAGCCCGACGCGGGGCTTGAACCCACGAACCGCGAGATCATGACCTAAGCGAAAGTCGGACGCTCAACTGACTAAGCCACCCAGGCGTCCCTATGCTGCTATTTTCACCTGCAAGGTGCCCCTTCCTGTCTGCACAAGATAGAAAGGTGAGGAGGAAGAAGAAAATGAAGTGCAATGAAAAAGTAAAGGTAGAAAAAGTAGTTGAGAGACAATTCAGAAAAACCATTGGATGCTAGTGGAGAAGGAATCATAAAATCAGATCTTTCTTTAAAATAATTGCTCACATTCTAGATGCTGCTGGCCTGTGGGCCACCATGTTCTTTTCTATTTTGTAATTGCTTTAATCTGGCATGGGTTGTGAGCCATGACGTTTATGTCAAGGTGTCCCAAGTGCCAAACTTCGTAGATGAGTTGTTTGCCATAGAAATTAAAGTGCAATCAATATTATTTCCATAATAATAGAGTTTCTCAAACTTGAGTTGTATACACACACACATACACACACGTGCGTGCAAAGAGCAAACAAACTTTTAACGGTGACCAACCATTTGCATTATAGTTACTATGGCAGCTTGAAAATGCACCCCAATTCTCAATGATCAGGCCCTATTTTCCGGAAATACTACCTTTTATAACAAAGAAAGGGAAGGTTGTTTGGAGACGTGATTAAATTGAGCATTGGAAATAGGGAGGTTATCCTGGGTTATCTTCATGAGCCCTAAATGCAATCACAAGTATCCCTATGGGAAGGAGGCACAGGGTGACTTCCCACACACAGAGAAGAAAGTGATGTGAAGGCAAACGACAGAAAGGTTTAAAGATGCAACCACAAGCATACTGGTCACCATCAAAAGCCAGAAGAGACAAGGAGCAGATTCTACCCCGGGGGTTTCTGGGAAGAGGGGCGTGGTCCTGCTCTTACTTTGATATGGGCCCAGTGTTAGTGACTTGAGACTTCTTGTCCCCAAAACAATGAAAGAATACATTTCTTTTGTTTTAAGTCACCAAGTTTGTGGAAATTTGTTGCAGCAGCCTTAGAAAATAAATACAGTTATCAATTATTTCTATTACAAATTTTATTTTTTAATGTTTATTTATTTTTGAGAGAGAGAAAGCAGAGGAAGGGCAGAGAGAGGGGGACCCAGAATCCAAAGCAGGCTCCAGGCTCTGAGCTGTCAGCACAGAGATTAACATGGGGCTCGAACTCATGGACCACGAGATCATGACCTGATCCAAAGTCCGACGTGTAGAGCCACCCAGGTGCCCTAGTCATTTCTATTATGAAGTTGATATACAAACATCAAAGAATGGATAAACTTCTTATTTGTATGCTGATAATACATCTGCAAAATTCCAGTTAATTTATAAAATAAATAAAAAGAAAACAGGCCAATAAAACTCAATAACTTCAGGACTGTAACATGCATGATGATTGCAAAATTTTAGTCACTGCTTGCACCAAGAATACAAGCCTTGTATCCATGGTCCAAATTCTCCTGAATTTTCCCTGCCTGAACTAGCAGATGCCTTGTGCGGTCTTAAATCTCTCATTACGTTTCCCTGGTGGAACTACTAAGTCCTCCAGGAAACCCAACACACTAAATATTTAATTTTCACCGATACAGGATGTCTCTGTCCTTTTCCTAATTAGCCTTTGAAATTCAAATAGCACTAAATGGCAGCAATGAACGACTGAATGCAGATGCCAGTAAGAGGCGGGAATGCTTACAGGTGATCTCCTAAATCCATGCTTCTTGCACTTGAGTGTGCAGCAACGAACCTTCTGGGCATCCTGTAGAAGTGCAAATTCACAGGCCCGTGCGGGGTCCGAGAGTCTTGCAAGTTCCCACCCCGCGTGACCACAATGTTGCTTGACCACAGTCCGAGAAAAAGGATCGAGATGACATATCTGAAATGTGCTTATTTTACGTTTCTTTATATCTTGATAGAAACCTTTAAAAATTTTTTTAAGTGTTTATTTATTTTTGAGGGAGTAAGAGAGAGAGAGAGAGACAGAGTGTGAGCCAGGGAGGGACAGAGATAGAGAAGGAGACACAGAATCCAAAGAAGGTTCCAGGCTCTGAGCTGTCAGCACAGAGCCCGACACAGGACCCGAACCCACGAACATCGAAATCATGATCTGAGCCGAATTCGGACTTTCAGTCAACTGAGCCACCCAGGTGCCCCCTTGATAGAAATCTTTTAAAAACCCTTAGTGAGTGCATGGAGCCCCCACACCCACCCCAGGAGGTACGTTAGCCTGAGTCACACTCACCTGGTTTGAGCACCTGTGTCTGCAGGCACCCCTGGAGTATTGGTGCTCAACACACAACAGTGTTACTTCTTTCCCTGCCAAGCCCGCGGCCCTTGTGAATTCACAGCCGCTCAGTGGCCTCTCTCCAACAGCAGCTCCCAAGCTCAGGGATCCACACGCATAAAATCTCACCTACCATGTGTAGGCTGACATGTGTGGCGCAGAGAGGGCCACAGATAGTGTTGGGCATCAGCCCTGGTCCAGAAGTGAACTCATTGCAGGGCACCAGGGTGGCTCAGTCAGTTGAGTATCCAACTCTTGTTTTCAGCTCAGGTCATGGTCTCATGGTTTGTGAGTTCAAGCCCCGCATTGGGCTCTGTGCTGACAGCAAGGAGCCTGCTTGGGATTCTCTGTCTCCCTCTCTCTTTCTGTCCCTCCCTGCTCTCTCTCTCTTAAATAAATAAAGCATTAAAAAAAAAGTGAACACATTACACTCCTGCTAGTCACCAAGCCCCTAGAACTGGTCGCCTGTCCTGTGTCCTTATAATAGGGTGGGAAACTAGTATTCGAGCAGCAGTCAATATCTCCGGCAAAGCATTCACTTATAATAATGTTTCTCTCGTCACTGTCTTCAAAGGACTTGATGTAAAGGAGGAGCAGACTGCACGGAGCTGCGGCACACAGCCGCTCCTGCCCGGTCAGCTCGTCCGAGACTCGGCTCTAGCAACGTGCACACCATTGTGCTCTGAGCCCCAACCCTGATATTAACTCACCGTAGTTAGGTTGTCGCCCAATTTTAAACTATAGATACTTTAGGAAGACAAAAAGGCGTTTTCAATGTCCATTCAAAGGACATTCACTTCTGTGTTGTACCTGGATTAGATTAATTCTATAAATATATCATTTACTCAAACAAAATCAGAGATAGACAAAGTCACTATGTGTGTGAGATTGGCAATATTATATTTATATTACAAATAATATGTTAAAATTATGTAAAGTCTATTAGTTATGTTTTTAAATAAAATAAGATTTTTTTTGTGTAGTTACTGTTTAATAGTATATGCTTGCTTTTTAAAAATTTGTATAATGTATGTGATTGAGATGTGGAAAAAGCTCAAGTATAGTCACTGTTTAATTGTATATGCTTACTTCAAAAACATTTTTTAATGTTTTATTTATTTCTGAGAGAGAGAGAGCATGAACAGGGGAGGGTCAAAAAGAGAGGGAGACACAGAATCTGAAGCGGGCTTAACCATGCATGCATGCACACTTTCATTTGGATTAAGATTTTGTAGACAAAATAAAGTAAAAAATTTTAGAAGAAAACATAAGATTATGTTATTGTCAAGCAGCTTTTCTTACGTTAAACCCACACACACACTAAAAAAAGGAAACACTGAAGGTGGATAAAGTTGGCTGTATTAAATTAGAGTAACAGAATAGGTAACAGAATAGGTTACATGTTAGTAACAGAATAGGTTACAAGTTAGTTAAAAAAAAAAAAAAAGGAGAGAGAGAGAGAGAAACACCCCGATAAAAGAGTAGGAAAATATTGTGAATGTTCTGGCATTCACAGAAAAAAAAAAATGAGACTAGCCAGTAAACATATGAACGTATTCCTGCAACACCATTGAGAATCAAGGAAATGCAAGGGCTTCGGGGAGGCTCGGTCAATTGGGCATCTGACTCTTGATCTCGGCTTGTGTCACGATCCCACCATTCACAGGATGGAGCCCGGAGCCAGGTTCTGCGCTGACAGCACCAAGTCTGCTTGGGATTCTCTCTCTTTCCTCTCTCTGCCCCTCCCTTACTTGCTCTCTCTCTCTTTCTCAAAATAAATAAGTAAACTTAAAAAAAAAAAAAAAGGAATCTGGGAAATGCAAGTTAAACCAAGGATGAAATTCTGTTTCAGTTCATCAGATAGGAAAAACCATTAATAGCTCTGAGTACGACAATGAGGAAGGACAGAACCCTCAGACTTTGCTTCTGGGTGAGCAGGCCAGGAATAGCCAGTAACGCTGAAGATGTGTAGTCCTTAAATTTGGGAGATCTGCTTCTAGATAGTGACCTCTCTACTCTAGGACTAGAATGTCTCCCATATGTGCTCTCAGAAAGAATTTTGCACCAGTACTTCTCACAGTGAAAGGAGGAGAGCAGTAACAAAATACCCATCCCTCGGTAAGGGAATATATAAACAAAGGAGTTTATTCAGATAGAGGAATCCCACAAGACAATGGATTGAATGAACTGTATCAACACATATCCACGTATGTTGATGACAAAGAGTAGGGTCGGAAAGGGCAAATATAGAGTGATACAATTTAAGTAACAATATAAACAGAACAACAATATAAGCTGCTTACCAGTATCAACACACTCAGTAAGACAAACATCTGCACAGCAATGATATACAAAATGTCAGTCTCTAGGGAGGAAGAGAAGCAAAATGGACAGGAGGCCAGTTTTACCGTATCTCGAACTTTTTTTCCCCTTTAAAACAAAGAACAGAACTCTGAAGCCAATAGAGCAAACTGTTAACATCTGTTAACTCTGGGTGGTCGACGCATGGTCAACTGTTCTATTATTTTCATGGCTTTTTGGTATGTTTGAATTATTTCATATAAAAACAAAAATGCTTGAAATCAAAATCGTCAATTTATTTCTTTTTCCAGTGACATGACATTTTTTATACCCTCAAACGGCTGATTTTGTTACTTGTATGCTTTTAAATATTTTAATGACGGTCACACCAAAAAAAAAAATGTGGCCATATTTGCTTTATTTCTGCATACAGTGTGTGGGGAAGGGAAGAGGCGTCCGTATCCATGTGAGTGTGCTGCTTACACGAATAGTCAGAGCTCTTAGGAGACTGAGCACTTTCTGGCATTGGACGTGAGTGGTTAGCAGGGTCCCAGAAGGAACGAAAGAGCCAGAAGAAGAGTGCAACTGCAATAGACCCAGCAAAGTTATGAAGTTCTAGTAGGCAGAGTGTCAAGTTAGAGATCTTTAAAAATCCATCTTAATGGCAAATTCAACAAGATTCGATGTTAAGTCAATGTCAAGTGAAGTGTAAGACAGCACCCTGAGATTTTATGTCGCAAAGGAGGCGAATACATTAAGGCAGGGAAACATCGTGCTTTTAGTTGGAGAAGACGGTGAGTCCCGTTCTTGGCATGCTGGGTTTCTTGAGATTTACTGGAAAGTGCGAAGTGGTCTTCTAATGTGACCACACATCACCAGAATGACCTGGAATTTAGGCTGCTAGGGGGTATGGATATGCTGTCTCCCATAGGAAGCTGGAGATGCTGGTTCACAAACACAGGGGAGGTCAAGCATAGTTAAGTGCAGGAGTATGTCAGACTTTGCTCCTGGGTGAGCAGGCCAGGAATAGCCAGTCAAGCTCTTTCACTTGATCTCCACCCCTTTCCATACAGTTGCCTTCCTCTCTCTCCATGTCCCTTTCCCCTCTGTCTTACTAAGTATATATATATATATATCTTTCCTTCTGGGATCCTGTACCCACTCACGTCCAATGTCAAATATATATATTTTTTCTGGGGTTATTGCCCTATAAGAATGAATGCAGGGGCACCTGGGAGGCTCAGTCGGTTGAGCGTCCAACTTTAGCTCAGGTCATGATCTCACAGTTCACAAGTTTGAGTCCCATCTCAGACTTATTGCTGTCAGTGGAGAGTCTGCTTTGGACCCTCTGCCCCCCTCTCTCTCTGACCTTTCCTCGCTTGGATGCTCTCTCAAAGATAAATAAGCATTTAAAAAGTGTACAGAAACCTCCCTAAATGCTTCCATATCATCACCACCAATAAGGTGTGCCTCCCCTGAGTCTAAGGAAACTAGGTATCTAACCTTTGGTCTACACATCCCAACCTGTTTCAGCTTCCCCAAACACTCATATTCACCAATTTTCTGGAATAAGTCGATAGCATCCCACTCTGCAGAATTTCCATTGTCTCATGACATGCTTGTTCTTCGCGAGAAATGTCCAGAACATCAATCCCTTTCATGTCACATATGCTATCATTTCTCGTATCATTCTATTTAAATTTCTGCCTACCTTAATGTATGACTCACAAAAAAAAAAAGTATGGAAACATTATTTTGGCCTCAAATTATTTATTCAATAAGTTCCAGGCAAAAGAATCTAGACACTAAAATGTAGTAAGAAAATTATAAAGATAAAAAATTGTGTCTTTGTACAGTTTATATTTTTTTGGAGTATAGTGCATTCAAAGTATGTAAGTAAAATATCAAGTAAATCACTAAACCGAAGCAAAAAAAAAATAGGTATTCATGAGGGTTTACAGGTTTATTTATTTTAAAAAATTTTTTATGTTTATTTGTTTTTGAGGAAAAGGGAGAGACAGAGTGTGAACAGGGGAGAGGCAGAGAGGGAGAGGGAGACACAGAATCCAAAGCTGGCTCCAGGCTCTGAGCTGTCAGCACGGAGCCTGACGCAGGGCTTGAACTCATGAACTGTGAGATCATGACCTGAGATGAAGTCAGATGCTTAACCTACCGAGCCACCAAGGTGCTCCACTAAGGTTTACAGTATCAAATGGAATTTGCCAGGCAAGGACTCACATAACATATAATTAGAACATATAACTGAGCAGAGGTCTCTGAGAAGAGATTTTTTGTGTGTGTGCAGCAAAATTAGGAGCTGAGCATCTGCACCAAATGCACAGCACATGCAAAGGCCCAGAGGCAGGGCTTCTTGCTGTGTCAAAGGAACAGCAATGAGGCAGAAATAGGTGGAAATAGAGTGAATGAGAGCGAGAGTCTTGATTAAGGCACTGTTAGGGATGAGTGTAGACCTACAGAATCATTAAGACTATAGTAAAGACTTTGCCTGTGACTCAGGGTGAAATGGGAAGGCACTAGAGGGCTTGAGCAGAATGGCTGCTTGGGCTGCTGGGGTGGGAACATACTGTGGGCTCAAGCACAGAAGCAGGGTGACAGATTGAAACAACGCATGGAAAAGATGATGGCAAATTAGACTTTGACATTAGCAAGAGAGCAGCAGGATTTGGAGGCTAAAGGAATTGAATGCAAACTATGAGTGAAAGAGAAACATTAAGTTTTTTGTTGCCTGGGCAGCCTGAGAGAATACAGGTGCCTTTTACTGTGACCTGGGAGATTCTGAAACTCACAACGTGCCTCCACCTAGCACACATGACGAGTACCCCAAACAAACTGTTGCCCACACCTCAGAATGAAGAAAGTGCTTACTGTTACACTAGCTTACGAATTTCCTACCGGAAACAATTGTAAGTCTTATGCTACATCAGTGACTCTTTATATTAACAACAAAGCATTTTTCAAAACTCACCCTAACTACTGTATTCAGTACAGTAACTTAAAGTTCATAGTAATTGAGAAAAGCATTTTTGGATACGACAGGAGAATTGCCCTGGAGTCCAGCAGTGAAATGGCCTTGAGGCTTATTATTCTAAACTTTGTCTGTAAGAGAGATTTTACAAGTACTTCAGACTTCAGACTTCCTGCCTCCTTGAAATTCTCTTCTTGCTGTTGATCATGACAAGGTGGCTTCTTCCTGCTCTGGGGTCTTCTTTCCTTCTTTTTAAGATAAGATATACGATCAGGTCTCCGTGTTTCTCCATTCTTAGTGATATTTTCGGTTCGGTTTTCTTAATCTCTCTTCTAATACTACTTCTAATTCCTTCCAAAAAGATAATGAGTAAAAAAGCCTTTCAAATTTTCTACACAAGAAAGAACTCTGTTATTCATGTGTGACTTTTTTTTTTTTTTTTTTTTTTTTTTTGCTTCCGAAATGATTTCCATTGTCCTTGTTTGAGTGGGAGATACTCAAAGGTACTAAAGGGATGCCTTCCTAATACTGCCATGAGGCTAATCCTGTCATGCACACACTTTGTGTTCACCCTTTAAGAAGACACTTTCTAATTCTCAGGTATTGCTGTGTGCAAGGATTTATACAGAATGGTCACTTTCTGGACGGAGTTCAGAATCTGGGGGTGCAGAGATACACATGTGTGAAAATAAATGCATCCTTGGAAAAATACTTGGATAAAAATATGGAATATGGAATTCGAGAACCATCAAAACAGCTTTCAGGGAAAGTCGACAGTCAGATGCAGTGTCTGTGTGGAGATTGCTCGGGTAGGTAAGAGTGTCCAGGGGAGGGAGGGAAAAGCTATCAGGCCGACGGGAGAGCAAAATGCAAAGGCAGAGGGGTGGACTAACATGTCCCTTTGGCCAAGTTCAGCAACCTGGTGGTAACTGAGATAGGGTGAGGTCGGGAGGGAAGAGAGAGACAGAAACCTGCCTCGTATTCAGAGGGTGAAAAACTTTGTGGGCTGAGCCAAGCTCCCCAGAGTTTATCCACCTGTCAAAGGAAGCTGGAGAATATTTAAATTAGGAAGTATGACGAGGGTCACTCTGATGGGCTGATGTCAGTGAGGGGCGGCGCTGTCTCTACCAAACCACAGGTCCACGAGGCTTTGCTACCCTTTCCCCAGGCCATATAACTCTCAAGGTTGACCTTGACTGTCTTTATTCTATTGCCCTTTCAGTAATATATTTTTCAGAGAACTTCCTTTCATTAAAACCAGACAAAATAAAATGGAGCACAACGTCTATTCTATTTAAATATCCTTTGGAAAATAACTGATAATAATTGACATGTAAATGTCTTATAAATGTCTTGACAAGATTTAACTGATTTTTGTGTCAGTCAACGATGTGTCTCATGTTTGGTGTAGGTTTTCATTCTTTCTCGTAGGGTTAGACGGTGTTGGTCTGACAGAATCTCATTTCACCATAACATGTGGTCAGTGGAAAACATTTTACGGGTACAGCAAGACTTGGGGACAGGAGGGAAGGGAAAAGAAGAGTCTATGAGTCAGATTTCTTCAGAGAAACAGAACTAATGTCACACACACACACACACACACACACAACACACACACACACACACAGATTTATTTTAAGGATGTAGGTCACACAATTGTGGAGCCTGACATGTCCAAAGTCTGAAGGGCGGGCTAGCAAGCTGGAGCCCTAAGGAAGAGCTGATGTTATCAGTTCAAGTCCAAAGGCCATCAGGATGGATAATTTCCTCTTTACTGGAGGGAGGTCAATCTTTTGCTGTGTTCATGCCTTCAACTGATTGGGTGATGCCCACCGACTTTATAAAGGCCCAGCCACACTTTGAAGGGCAATCTGTTTTACTCAAAGTTTCATCGGTTTAAATGATAATCTCACCCCCAAAATCCCCTCACAGAAACATCCAAAGAAATGCCTTACCAAACAGCAGGGCACTGGCTAGCCCAGGTGACGCATAGAATCAGCCATCCCGAGAAGGGACGGTAAAAGACAGAAGGACAGATGGAATGCAGAATGTATCTGTGGGCAGTAGAAACTGTGTGCTGTTGCTGAACATGGGCCGGGCCCGGCGCCCTGGGGACAGACTGAAGCATGACTGATATCCCAAATTAGGCAATGCATCGAAAAGCACATTATTTTAGGTTTTAAGTTCAAGATCAAGTCACAATCAAACTTTCTCCACTTGCTTCTGTGTAGATTTGGTAGAAAGGTATGATTGCTGGACTTACTTGCCACCACACTTAGGGAAATACGTGCAGGTAGCTGTGCAGAAGACACACACTTTCTATGTCCATGCAACGTCAACTATTTTTGTGACCTTAACAGATCATAAAAATTACCCCGGGAAGGATTCAGCAATGACATCGGCCAGGCCCCACTCCAGGACCCTGTCACCTACCGGCATGGCCATGTGGCTTTGAAACTCTTTTCAAGCTATATTTAGAGCTTTTCAGGATATAAAAATTTGGTCATACGTTCCCTTATTTTTATGCTCAATTTCCCACTTCATCCCATGTCACTTACTTTCCACTTCAAGTAATACCTCCTGTCAGAGTCTGTTGTGTCTGAAGTGTCCCTCCCTGGCTCTCCGAGGCAGTAAGTGTTCTTCCATCTAGGACCGCCCTCCTCTCTTCCCATCAGGCTGGTTGACCCACACAGACTCAAGCTCTCACACGGAGGAAACAAGTTCAGACCTTGGTCCATTGGTTTCTGTACTCCGGGGACTCCCTGGGAGCCAGAACAAGGGAGCTGAAAGCCCACTCGTCACAGAGCCAACGAAGCCATTTGGACACATTTCAAGAGAAACTGGGAGAGTTTCCTCCACCCAGACTGACACATCATGCGGCGGGATGTCTCCAAGCAGCACATGTGGTAGAAGAGTCTTCTGGAAACAGGAAGTTATTTAAGATAAGAAGCGAAGGGAGGGCATACGCCTGACGCACTCATCATCTTGATTAAGACAATATATATCCAACCTTCAAAAGGATCAAGGGTGCAGAGTCCCCACCTTGCTTTACAGCTTTAAACTCAGAGGCAGATTTCATCTTTCCTTGACTCGAGACTATGTGATAGTCAATTAGCAGGAAAGATGAAAGTAAAATTGTAGTGTATAAAGGGATTTTTCACAATGGCCTGAGAAAAAAGACCTGTGAGGAGACAGATAACCCTCAGACAGCGAAGGAGAAGACGAATCCTCTTACTTAAGTAACATCCTTCCTGACTGATGAGAAAAGGCATTCTGCCAGCTTCTACTTGAGACTTTAGGGGAAAATGAATTTTCTTATTCAATATAATCATTCTCAAGACTCCTTGACTATGAAGAAATGTTTTTAAAAGATTTTTAAAAATAGAGACCTTTAAAAAATATATAAAAGGTGAATTGATGGCTGAATTGTTCTTCGCCCCTCCTCCTTCATTTTTCTGGAAAGCAGTGCCAACGCAGAAGGTGAATAAATATATCTATCTGCCATGAAAAAGTGCCAAGAAATTGCCATTAAATTCCTGGAGTTTTAATTTAAAAGAGAATTAAGGGACTATAACTTGTCTGGTGTTTCTACCTTTGATATCTTCTCATATTTTAGCTTGGCCCCTTTAAATGGAATTATATAAAAAATTACTGAGATTCAGAACATTTTTTCTAAATTCATAAAAATCAAATAAAATCATCAAAACTCATGACATCTGACCCCATGATAATTGTGGAACCATTATCAAAAGATCCTCAGGTAAGAAAATTTTAAAAATGAAGGGTGCTTGGGTGGCTCAGTGGGTTAAAAGACTGACTTCAGCTCAGGTCATGATCTTGCGGTTTGTGGGTTCAAACCCCATGTGGGACACTGTGCTGACGGCTCAGAGCCTGGAGACTGCTTCAGATTCGGTGTCTCCCTCTCTGCCCCTCCCTGCTTGTGCTTTGTCCCTGTCTCTGTCTCTCTCAAAAGTAAATAAACATTAAAAATTTTTTGAAAAAAAAATATAAAAATGAAGGGTGCCTGTGTAGCTCAGTCAGTTAAGTGTCCGACTTCAGCTTAGGTCATGATCTCACAGTGCGTGAGTTCGAGCCCTTTGTGGGACTCTGTGCTGACAGCACGTAGCCTGCTTGGGATCCTCTCTCTCCCCCTCTCTCTGCCTCTCCCCTCCTTGTTCTCTCTCTCTCCCCTTCTCAAAAAGGAATAAACATTTAAAAATGAATGACTGTGAATGACAACATGCCTTCTGCTGGATTTGGTCCCTGCTGCAAAGGTGAGGAGTGTAGACACAGGGCCACGTACGAAAGAGCCCATGGGTATTTCCCCATCACCTTCTCGTCCAGTCAAGGTGAGTCAAAGCTCCCTGTACATTCATTCTTCAGTTTTCTTCATGGAGGGACTGGATGAATAGCTATATCATCTTTATCTTCACTCATTTCTGAACTGTTTAACTGAAGGAAAAAGAGCTTCTTTCCATTGCGTCAAAGGTAGTACCCAGTCCTGTAGCCAAGAAGTGACGTAAAGTGATGAAGTCATTTTTGCAAACTTCAATAGATCCTTCCCTGCTAATGATCAGATCAAAGCAATAGAGTCTTCCCCTCACCCACGTCTCTCTCTTTCTCTCTGTCTCCCCCACCCCACCTCACTCACGTTTCTGAGTGAGCACTGAGCTCAGCCTTTGACCTTACAGAAGAAAGAAATCACTACTCAGCTAATAAATGACCATTGAGAGCAATGTCCTTCCATGAGAGGGAATGTTCTCCTAAACCAATACCAAAGGGGAGAATGTAAGCTGGCGTTACAATGACAGGACTTCGTGTACCTGGCGCTACAATTAAGTAGCTTCCTGAGATGGTCTCCTTTTGCAATAAATCCACGTATCACAAATTATTTTCTAAATTCGTAGCTCAGCTCCTGTTTTCTAATTTTCTAAAAAGAGAAAATATGAATATTTTACTAATATCGTAACCTTATTTCAAGGACTCTTCACTCCCTCCATCACTCCAGAAGAAAAAGGAAATTATTTTAAAAGGAGACTATTCTTTAAGGAAACTGATCAGTGAGATAATGAAGAGATTTAAAAGCAAATTTGAAGACAGACAGTAATAAAAAAAAAAAGAAGAAGAAATCGTTAGAAATAAGTATCACATCCGTAATGTTTTAAAGCATCTCAGTTGAGTAGAGGAAATGGATTAATCAGTAGGGTGCATTAAAAGGAATCAACTAACATGATTTCGAGTCTGAGGATAAATGTGGAACCAAAAAAGGCTGCAAGCTTTGTTTATTTAGAGAGTTTCACGAAGGGACAACTGTACAAACATCTGTATTCAGCTGGAACTACATTTCCATCAGCACAGGGCAGCTGAGATCCATCCAACCATCTCTTCTGGGACATCAAAAAAAGATGAGCCTAATTGCTTGAGCCTTAGCTGGTTAAATAGTTAAGTGCAGGGCTGTGCCTCACGGTGTGCGAGGGGAAATGAGTGAACTCGGGGTGAGATTGAAGAATAGCATCTTGATGGAGCCTCCCTTTCCAAAAAGCTTTCCCGAGCGTGCAGTGTGAACCAGGGTCAGTTCGAGATGCTCACTAGGACTCTGCGGGCTCACGGCAAATGGGAGATGCATTTCGGTCAGACGCTTTTAATGACTGTGCCTAAGAAATTTATTTTTCCCAATGGGAAACCTAATCCTTTTGGGGAGGGGGGAATGAAGCTTCTGGACTGAAACTAGGCAGGGTTCTTTTGAATTTAAGCTGAACAAAGTATGGCCTTAGGAGACAAATTAGCTCCTCACAAGTGCAAAATGGACGGAACTTACTTACTTTGCCAGAAATTAGCTGCTATTCTTCACGGCCTTTTTCATTCTATTTTTTTTTCCTCGAGGTTCTCGGGCTTGTAAATATAGCGGTAGCCACACAGATCATGCCTTTCTCACAGCTTATGCCTCTTTGTGTTTTCATAGGATCCCCCTCCCCCATTCCTTCCCCAACGCGGTGGCCATTTGAACAGACAGCTATAGGAACATCGGTGAGACACTTGGAGAAGCCACCACCACTGAAGCACTGTGACAAAAGACACTTGACCCCAGACTCTTCATCTTCTCAAACTTGTCACCCTCCTCAAAGGTGAGATCGGGCTTTTGAATAATGCGGTTACCCTATCCCTTTATAAGATGTAGCATGCAACTCTTCCTTGTAATTTGGAACTGCTCTGCCTTATTATAATTATGTCTTACTAATGCTTCCTTTCCATATGGGGGGGTGTGGTGTGTGTGTGTGTGTGTGTGTGTGTAGTCACTTATTTCTATTATTGTACCATCCCAATGTTCCTAAAAAGGGCACCAAAGAAAGAAACCATCATTTGTTCGTTTCACATAAATATGTTTCTTATCACAGATGGAATTGACTATAAGAACTCAACTCACTTCCTCAGACACAAAGATAAAGTCCATTGTGAAGGATTCTGAATGAATCCAGAAGGCAGAAGGAAAAACATTTCTACTTTCCGTTGCTGGGAGACAAAGTGTTACATGACTACCATCTCCAAAGCAGAAGATACCTGGACCCACGAATGACTTCAGACCCCCAAGATCCCTAAAGTGGAAGGTAAAATCTGCGAATCATGTACATTTTCTACAAAAATGTTGCATCAGATTTTCAAACGACCCAAAAAGTTTCAAAGTAACTGTCAAGGGAGAAACTGATCCCATCTATTATTTCAAAGAACTACAAGTTAACCCTGAACAGGATCTGGGAAGAGGTCATTATATGAGTATATCCTGCAATTCTCCATGACACACATACAGTTACTCGTGGGCAAAGGGGCTGGGGTGCAAAAGGCCTCTGGAATGAATCGCCTATGAAAAGTTGTCAGAGACTATCTGCATGCTGACCCGCTTGGCTTCCCATCAGAGAAGCAAAGACACCATGTAAGCTGTAGTCATCATGTCGTATTTTATGTCCCTTATAACTGGAAGTTTGTACCTTTGGACCACCTTCCTGCAATTTCTTCCTCTCCCCACACAGATAGACATTCCCTGCCCCTGCTGGTAACCAAGTGTCTGATCTTTTTTTTTTTTTTTTTTTTTAGATTCTGCATGTAAGTGAGATGATACAGGATTTGTATTTCTCTGATTTATTTCATGTAGCATAATGCCTTCAAGTTTCATCCATGTTGTAAATGGTAGAAGAGCCTCCTTTTTCATGGTTGAATAATATCCCATTATATATATACTGGGACTTCTTAACTCATTTGTCCATTAATGAGCTCCTAGATTGTTTCCATGTCCTAGCTATTGTAAATAAGGCTGCTATGAACAAGGCCGTCCATGTATCTATTTGAATTAGTGTTTTCTTTTCCTTTGGATATATAGAAATGGAATTACTACATCATATGGTAGTTCTATTTTTAACTTTTTAAGGAACTTCCATCCTGCTGTCCAGCAACTTACATTCCACCAATTTACATCCCCACCAGCAGTGCACAAGGGTTCTCTTTTTTTCTCCACATTCATGCCAAAATTTTTCTCTTGTCTCTTTGATAATTGCCATCATGACAGGGGAGAGGTGGTATCTCATTAAGGCTTTAATTTCCATTTTCCTGATGACTAGTGATGGTGAGCATCTTTGTAGGTACCTATTGGCCTTTCATATATTTTCTTTGGAGAAATGTCTAATCAGGCCCTTCACCCATTTCTAATTAGATGATGATTGATGATTATGATTGCTGTTGAGTTTAATAAGTTCTTTATATGTTTTCAATGTTAACCCTTTATCAGATATATGGTTTGCAAAATTTTTTTCCATTCCATAGTTTGTCTTTTCACTTTGTTGATGGTTTTTTTCTGTGTAATTTTTTAGTTTGATTTAGTTCTACTTGTTTATTTTTTATTTTATCACTTATGCTTTAAGTGTTATATCCAAAAACTCATTCGTAAGACCTGTAACAAGGAGCTTTGTTTCCATGTTTTCTTCTAAGAATTTCATGGTCTCACGTCTTACATTGAAATCTTTAATTTACTTTGAATTAATTTGCATGAATGGACTAAAATATGGAGCCAGTTTCACTCTTTTACATGTTAATATCCAATCACTCCAGCACCATCTATTGAAGAGACTGTCTTTTCTCCATTCAATATTTTTGGCTCCCTTGTCAAATATCAGTGGACCATATACGCTTGGGTGCATTCCTAGGCTCTTGATTCTGTTCCTTTGCTCTATTTGCCTGTTTTCAGGCCAGCCCCATACTATTTTGATGACTACAGCTTTATAGTATAGCTTGAAATTAGGAAGTTTTTTACTTCCTGCATTATTCTTCTTTTTCACAGTTTCTTTGGATATTTGGGGTCTTTTGTGGTTCCATAGAGAATTTAGGAGTGTTTTTCTACTTTTCTAAAATATGCCATCAGAATCTTGATAAGGAGTGCACTGAACCTATAGATGGCTTTGGTAGTATTGACATTTCAACAACATTAATTTTTCAAGCCTATGAACACAAAATGCTTTTCCATTTATTTGTATCTTCTTCCATTTCTTTCACCAGGGTCTTGTGGTTTTCAGTATAGAGTTCTTTCCCCTCTTTAGTTAAATTTAGTTCTGAGTATTTTATTGTTTTTGGTGCTATGGTAGAAAGAATCAATTTCTTTATTTCCTTGTCAGAAATTTTATTGCTAGTACATAAAACATTACTGATTTTTGTTTATTAGTTTTGTATCCTGCAACTTTATTGAGTTCATGGATTAGATCTAATTGTTTGTTTGTTTGTTTTGGCTTGGTCTAATAGTCTTTAGGATTTTCTCTATGGAAATTATGTCATCTGCAAATAAAGACAATTTCAGTTCATCCTTTCTAATTCTGACTCCTTTGATTTCTTTTTCTTGCCTGATTGCTCCGGTGGGGACTTCCTGTTCTACGTTGAACAGGAGTGGTCTGAGCAGGCACCCTTGCCTTATTCCTGGTCTTAGAGGAAGAGCTTTCAATCTTTCACCTTTGAGTAGGATGTTAGCTGTAGGCTTGTCCTATATGGCCTTTATCATGTTGAGAAATGTTCCTTTTATGCTTAAATTGTTGAGAGTTTTCATCACAAATCATTGATGAATTTTGTCAATTACTTTTTCTGTACCTATTGAGATGATTATAAGATTCTCTTCTTTCATTCTATTAATGGGATGTATCACACAGATTGACTTACATATTAATATGTGTTAAACTATCCTTTCATCCCAGGGGTAAATCCCACTTGATCATGGTGAATGATTCTTTAAATGTGCTAAAAATTTGGTATCCTAATAGTTTGTGTTATTTTCTTAGGTTTATTTATTTATTTTGAGAGAGAGAGAGAGAGAGAGAGAGCACACAGAGGAGAGGCAGAATGAGATGGAGAGAAAGAATCCCAAGCAGGCTCCATGCTGTCAGCACAGAGCCCAACACCGTGAGGTCTTGACCTGAATCAAAACCAAGAGTCAGACGCTTAACCAACCGAGCCATCCAGACACCCCTGGTATCCAAGTATTTTAATGAAGACTTTTTCATCTATATTCATCAAGGATATTGGCCTATATAATAGTAGTGCCCTTTTCTGGTTTTGGTATCAAGCTAGTGCTGGCCTCATAAAATTAGCTTTGGAGTGTTTCCTACTTTTTGGTTGTTCAGGACGGTGGTGTTTAATGGCCGGTATTTCCCTGTCAGACTTCTTGATTTGTTCATATATTGTTCCCCTATTTCATGTAGTTGCCTGTTTGTGTTTTCTTGTAGTCCACTAAGCTTCTCAAAAGGATTATTCTGAATTCTTTGTCTGGCAGCTCATAGACTTTGGGGGGGTGGGGGGACAGTTATTAGAACTTGATTAATTTCCCTCAGTGGTGTCATATTTACCTGATTTTTTGTGATCCTTGATTTCTACATTGGTATCTGTGCATTTGAGTAAAGAGCCTCTTCTTTCAGACTTTAAAGATTTGTTTTGGCAGAGACAATTCTTCACCATTCAGCTCACTTTGGGTTTCTGGTTGTTTCTGCTGGTAATGGCTTTGGGCAGGTGGGGCCTACTGGTATATTCTGTTTGAGTCAAGACAACTGTTTGAGCTCTTGGGATGGGGATGAGGGGTGTGCTGCCTCAGAGGACAGTTGGGTAGGCCCACTGGCTTGGTTCTCTACCCCGCTAAGGCTGTAGGATGGGCTCCCTGGTGGCATGAATTCTCTGGTGAGGCTTCAAGACGGTCAGACCTGGGTACTCTATTCGGTAGTATGAATGCCTCTGAATTAGCTCACCAGCCCTGGCAAAGAGGCAGGCCAGGACTCAGGGCCTGTGCAGTTCATTGTCTGGGGACCTGCATCAGGCCTGAGTAGGTACTGAATTCCCTGGCTGGGTGAGGGCACTGGTTTTGCTCTGCAGACAGGAGAAGCCACACACTCTCTGTTCAAGTATCGTGTGCAGAGAGCTGTTGAATGAGCCTCCTCAGCATCCTACGTGCTCTGGTGAGCCCCCTTGGTCGGACAGAGTGAAGGCTGTATTCAGTGATGAGTGGGGCTATGTATTAGATTCCCTACCTGGGTGCTGAGGGAGCCACAGCTCGAAAACAAGGAAGGCTCTTGGTTTATGGCTTTAACTTAAGCTGGCCTGCAGCCCAAGCTTTCTGATCAAACAGAGCCATTGATTGTGCTCTGCAAACCATTGGCTCTGCCTGCCCACCTCTCAGCTTGAGCACCTCTGGGACACAGAGCATCTGGGAGTTGTCACCCACCTTTCTGGTCAGATGGGGCTTGAAGACATTCTCTGTAGCAGGTGGGGTTGCTGGACGTAGACAAACAGGGATGGAAGGGAAGCAAAATCCTTTGTTTGATGACCCAAGTAAGGCAGATCTGCAACCTGCCACGTTCTGTGGTCAGAATATGTCCCTGACTTGATTCTGTAAAATCGCTGATTGGGATTACTACATGGCCCTGGCAGGTGTGAACTCAGTCTTCCAAGATTCGTGTTCAGATTGCTTCTAGAGCCTCTCCCATCTCCCATCACACTCAGATTCCCAGTGGCTGGGCCCTGAGATTCCCCTGTAACCTCCATGCTGCCAGCTCAGAGTACTGGCACCCACGGAGCAACCCACAGTGCAAGGGAGGAGCTGGCTGTCTTCCCCTCCCCCACCTTCACGTGCTTCCCACTGGGGGAACCACTGGAGGCTCAGGGCTGCCCTCTGAACATGGTATGGGTCTGTTCTGGGGAGGGCACCGTGGTCCACATGCAGCCTCTTCTCTTACTCTTCCAGCGCAAGTGTCTTGGTCCCTGAGATGCACCGGTGGGTCAGCCTAACCCCCTAATCCTGTGTTCCAAGATTCTCTCGGTGTCTGGTTCTTAAATAGATGTTTGTTGTTCTTATGAAGGGGGGCAAAGTCAGGAACCATCTATGTTGCAACCTTGGTGACATCATTCTACTAAGAAATATAATCCACTAGGTGAAACACACACTTACAGAATCAAACACAAATACATTTGCATGTATGTAAACAGTAATAAGTAAGCAGTTACACTTATTACTAGGCCAATTTCTAGTTGATATTTATGAGATGCATGTTGTGAATGAAGAAACTAGTTGATGGTAACTGGAGACTAAGAATAGATTTACAGAGCTTCTCAAGAAGGAAATTTATGTTGCTTTCACGCACAACAATCAGAAGACACAGTGGAGGAAGAGTTTGGAACACAAATAGCACCACTGGTGATAATCGTCAAAGACTTGTAAAGATGTAAAAGGATGATGTAAAAGGTCTCCCAGTTTTCATGGGACCAGAATTGGACACAGAGAGAATAATGTCTAGAAATCTCTATGGGGCCAATCCCCACGAGGTGTCAAGCCAGGAGGTGACAGTTGGCCCTGGTGAGCACAGGAGAGGCTAACCATGTCTCCTGGTGCGAAAAGAGACAGGATGGCTCCAATCCTGAAGAAATGAAGGGAAACATGGCAACAAATTGGAAGAAGTTCACTTCGCTCCCGCAAGGAGATCTCATCAAAGCCTCAGACAACTCTGCCGTCATCCCCTAACATGGAACAGATTGGAAGGGTTGGAAGTTTTGGTTAAATTTGTTGAGGTGGAGAGGGCAGCCCTGAGCCTCCAGTGGTTCCCCCAGTGGGAAGCACGTGAAGGTGGGGGAGAGGAAGACAGCCAGCTCCTCCCTTGCACTGTGGGTTGCTCCGTGGGTGCCAGTACTCTAAGCTGGCAGCATGGAGGTTACAGGGGAATCTCAGGGCCCAGCCACTGGGATCTGAGTGTGATGGGAGAGGGGGTGTTTTGATTTGGTCTACTTTTAGCATTGAAGAGTTCTTGGGCAGGAGTAGATTTATACACATTGGTGTGAACCACTGTGCTGATTGTTTTACCCCCTTAGGAAGTCTAGCATGGATAACACCCCCAAAGTCGCAAAGGTCCTGATGGTGCCTAACACACTCCCTTAAAGGCTCACCTGGTTGGCTGTGCATTGTCACTCACACTCATAGTACCTCTTTTGAACACCGACTAGCGAATGTGAAGTCTTAACATCTGGGGGTGAGGGAAATGAGGCAACGGTGTCTGAATATTTGGATGGAAATGACAGAGTCAGATCAGCTTGTTAAAAAGGTGACAGGCTTATGAAATAACTATAATAGAAGTTATTACCAGTCAGCGCAAGGGGCTGACTACCTCAACCTCTCTACATTAAACATCTAGAATTAGGAAATCCTAGTTATAAACTCAATTACTAAATTTCCTACACGCACCAGACACAGTAGTGCACTTTATCCAAGTCCACTTTATCAAAGTCAAATTAAGTCAAATTAAGGCTCAAATGTGGACCTCTCTGATTCCGTGGTTAAGAGACATCTTAATCACGATGTCTCTAGGATTCAATGTGGTTTTCGTCTTGCTTTGGTTCCATCAAAGGGTCTAAGATTCTGCTTTCAACATTCTTTTTTTTTTTTTTCTAGGAGAGAGAGAGAGAGACAGCATGAGCAGGGGAGGGTCAGAGAGAGAGGGAGTCACAGGCTGAAACAGGCTCCAGGCTCTGAGCTGTCAGTCAGCACAGAGCCCGACGCGGGGCTCGAGCCCACGAACCGTGAGATCATGACCCAAGCGAAAGTCGGACGCT